>PVJI01005813.1:0-92486 GCA_004026765.1 Micronycteris hirsuta | reverse complement strand
AACATTATCTGGACCTCCCCCCACCCCGTTAGAAGGAACACTCAGTTGAACCCCACCCACATAAGAGACCCCTGACAATGATGCTCAATCTCAGAACTGGAATGGGAAACCGAATATTTTCTTGAATGAACAAGAAATTTCCTAGCATCACAAACAAGCCCAGGGGCCAAGCTATACTGACATTAAAATGTTCCATTACGACCAGATTCAGTTCATCCATCACTCCGATCTGCCCACTTGTGTGCTGCTGGGCCAAGCAGATCTAACATGGCTTGTGCTGGCCCACAGCTGCGGATCCAGGTACCACTGACGACACTACGTGGCTGTTCATGTCACCCCCGGGTACATCATGCCCCTCTTGCCTCCCACCCAGGACTTCTCTCCCGCTCCAGGGGTCTGAGATGGGCAGCTGGCCACTTCTAGGCTTGTGGAAACCAAAAGTGTAAGTCTGCCCATGGAGTAGGCTTTGACCAGGAGGGGAGAGAAGCCAATGAATAAAACCCTTTCCCCTCCTGCCCCTGGAAGGACTGCCCTGAAATGCAGCCACTCATACGGATTCTGTCTGAAGATGTCCCAAAATATCAATTAGCTATACTTGGCTGGCAAGCAGTGGTCAGATCAAAATGCATCTCTCATATTCTCCCTCCATCTTTGTCTCCCTCCCCCCCGACCCCCACTGAGAAGACAGGGAGGTCCACCTTCCATCTGGACAGAGGGTACAAGGCTGGGCCCGATGTCTAAAGAATGTTCAGCAGGAGCAGAGCTGACCACGTGAGCAGCCACCGAGGGATCAAAATGCAGGGCTGGGCGAGCCGTGCACGTATGCGACACTCCTCCACCTCTGAGATGGGGCTCCAGCACCCTTTCTCCACGCTGGCTTCCCTCAGCCACTTGCATTCATTTGGCAAAGTTCCCCAAGTTAAGTATTCCTTAGGCTGCGTGCTATCTTTTGGGGGAAAAACAGAAACTTCCAGATGGAGAGGAAATACCCTAATGACGGCATAGAGTAGTAGAGGGAGGCTGCCATTTCCAAGTTGAAATCCCAGCCTGCTTTCTCCCCAGCTGCTCCAACTGGGCAAATACTTAACCTCACAAAGCCTCAAATTTCTAAACTGTAAAACAGAAATGATACCAACTAGCTGACTCCTAACAACTAGTTGTGAGGAATATTAACAGCTAACCATTTGCGATGAGCGTGAGATGCCTGTGTGAAGGTGCTCAGCACTGCGCCTCATGCAGAGTAGGGAGGACTTCGGTCGAGGCCAGAATGCCGGCAGTCACACTTAAGCTTCGGTGTGAGAAGCTGATCGCAGGAACGGCCACGTGACCACTCTCAGCAAGTTACAGACCGAAGTCTGCACATCCCCATTCCAACGGGCCTGCCTTTGAGTGTCTCACTAGGGTACCAGGGATAGAGCTTTACAGATCACCTCACAACTGCCAAATTTCACTGAGTTAACGGTCACGTTTGCGCTGGTGGACTAGTGTGGGGGCTACAGAGGCTGGGAGACGGTGGGAGAGGCACGCAAGAGGGAAAGGTGGATGCGAATCTCTCACCCCTGAGGACAGCTCACTCCGGACAGACACGATTCAGTCAGTCCCAGGAAGGACCCAGAAAGGGGCTGGTATCTGCTCAAAATAATCAATCTCAGGGCTCAAGACAAAACAAGGATATAGGTGAAATGGGTTTACCCCTTGCTTTACATGCATGTACACACATGCAACACATATGCACATGCATGTGCATACATGTGCGCACACAACAAAGGCAGAAAGAGGGCACTCTTCCCTCTCACCAATCCCCTCTCCTTTCCTGCTCCCCTCCCTGAGGCATCCGAACACCTCATGCTGCCTCTTCAGCCCACTCCATCTGAGCAGGGCCCCCTCAAAAAGCATACTCAATTCTAACATCTAAAAATGTCCTGTCGCCTCACATCACAACTTCCCTACCCTGAGATGTGCTTCCTCATTACCCACGACTAAGCAATCTAGGTCAAGGCAAAACCTACGCAAGGACCAAGCTCGCACTTTACAGGAGCCTCTTCAAATCCAAATGACTTCATACAGAGATGATTCTAAAAAATGGGAATCTGGGCCCCCCAGCTGGATGGTACAAAGATATTTGGGAGATACCACTTTTAGCATCCCCAGTCCAGGCCAGTTAGGCCCAGTCTAGTTCTACAAATGGTGGGCCCTGTCCAGTCTCATCAGGTTTGACTTTCTTCTCGGGTGTAAATCTACTGCCAGAGCGTTAACTCCACCCGTAACTGTTGATCAAGGAGAGCTTTTTCTGGTCACAAATAGGCGACCTGTGGCTTTTCCCCGGGTTGAACAAGTGCTCCTGAAGCTTTGCCCTGTCTACACGTGTCTCTGAAGCCTCTAATCACCCCGCACATCCTGCACAGCGCACAAATCCCGATGCGTTACATAAACTGAACTCCCTACGAGCACGGCTGCTCAGCGAGCTGTCCTTTCCCATTTGCCAATCCGCAAGTGCAATCGGGCCACCGCCTTAGTGAGGACAGTGCACTGGGGACCACAACTTCCAAGTTCCGATATGAGCCGAATTGTGGGAGTAAATTCTCTAGAAATCAAACAAAAAAACCCATTTAGTGAATCAGATCCAAATTCAGAAGGTTCTAAACAGATTAATGCGTATTTTCTCTTAAATAATGCTTAAATTAATTTTTTTCTATTTAGAGATTTTTTTTATTTTTTATAATAATTTTTAGCAGTTTTTGTCCATTTTGGGTTAAATTTATTCCTAAATTTAGATACATTTAATTTTGTTTATTTTTTAATTATATTTTATTGGTTATGCTATTACAGTTGCCCCACATGTCCCCCTTTCCTCCCCCCACCCAGCACCCCCCACTCCCTCAAGTGATTCCCACACCATTGTTCATGTCCATGGGTCATACCCAGTCTGGGGTGGCGGGGAGGGGGGAGGGGTAAATGCTATGCAGACAACTGTACTTGAACAACAATAAAATAATTTGTAAAAAATAAAATAAAGTAAAACGAAATGGAGCACCTTAAATTAAAATTTTAAATGTAAATATTTCCCTTCCTCATAGCAAGAGGCTATGTGAGAGGTGTAACTCTTTCCACCTCGCTGCCTGGTTATTGGGTCCAGTGTCGAGCAAGCGTCTAGGCCAGCCCCGGTCACCAGCCAGACTGAGGTTGGGGCATGGAGTGGACAGGGTCTGTGGGCCTCGGCTACCCACCACGTAGCAGGAACGCTGACATACGCTGTTCCATTTCGTTCTCTCCACTACCCAATGAGGAGAACTGGAAACTCATTCTCCACATTGAACAAATGACGAAACTAAGGTTCAGAGAAAATGATAAATATTTTGGCCCAAGACCCAGAGCTAAATAAAAGAATGAAGCCAGAATATAAGTCAGGGCTTTTCATAGTCCTAACTGTTTTTCACACAGATGCAGACAAGAGCTGATGAAGCTCCATTGTCCAGGGAAAGCACTCGGCAGCCGCATGGCACCATGACAGGCCCCTCCACACTCTGTTTCCCCTCTGAACACGTTGCACAGTCGGAGCCCCTCCCACTTCACAGACCCAAGGCAGGAGTATGAACAAGAGCCCCTTTCCTTCCCAGTGGGTAACAGCTGCCCCTGCAGCTCCCACACCTGGACTTCCAGGTTGCAGGAGCACAGCACCCTCTCGGTCCGCCCTCCCTGAAGATGTTAAGTTTCTCGAGGCTGGGACCAGTTACTCCTCATCTGTGTCCTCCTCTGCGTCCCCAGGCCTACTGCACAAGGTGGACACAAGGCAAAAGGTCTGTTGGCTACACACAGCCTTCTGCGGGTGCTCATCTACCTTCTGCAGCGGCACCACACTCCCAGAACCTAAACTCAGTGGTCTTCCTCTGTCCCCTTACCACCAGGGGTCCAGGATATGGTTCAGCCCTCCTCTCTCCCCGGCATCCTGCTCTCCCCACACGGCTTTGGAAGGTGATGTTTCATCAATGAATGAACCTTCACTTATGATTTGAGCAGATCAGATAACAATGCTTGAATTCCTGAAGAGTTCCCTAACATTTCAGATCCCAGCAAGGGCAGACAGACAGACAGACTTGTTGGAGGGGGGCATATGCCTGGTTCTCTCCATATCACCCCCACAGGCAATGAGTCACCCACCGTGGGCAAACATGATGCTGCAAGGACAGTCCCCCACCCCCATACACTTTATGCCCTCTTACCAAAGAAAAATACTCCAGATTCACAAAAATTCCCAAGTGCAATAAAAAGCCTATATTCTGGGCCTACTGCTGTAATATTCACTGCAAGTCTGACATGGAGGTTTAATTTGGTCTGTCATGAAAATAGAACTGAATAATAATCACAGTCTTTGATTGTGGTTAGGTTTAATTATGGACATCTACTCATGAACTTACATAAAAAGTTTCATAAGCATGGCAGAAAACCATTTCTTTTCATAAGTATTTATAGGGAAAGAGTCCCTATATAAATATTTGAAGTATTTATATTTATTAATAAAGAACCTTCTCAAAGGTTCTTTATTAATAAATATAAATACTTCAAATAAACAACAAGCCAAAATAGATTCCCCACCTTTCGTGGGACATACTTTCTGATTATGTTATATTAACATTCTCTCTTTTGACTCCCAGCAATGAGCTAGGACAGGCCCCAGCCTCTGCACCAGATGGGGGTGCTAAGTCACTTATTTAGAATGGAATATGGATGGTGTCCAGACCGACAAATACAATCAATGTTCAATGTGGTGGTGTTGGAACGTCACCGAATAGAACATGTTAAAATATCTTGGCTGAAGAAATATAAGAAGGGTTGTGAAAGCTTTAAATTTTTGTACTTTCTTATTTTAACATAGAAAATACTTTCTCTGGAAGTCAGACAAAATAATGAGCAGCCTTTATTTTTACTTCCTTTAAATCAAATTTCAAATTAATGTTTTAACTTCCACATGCAAAATAAAAACTCAATTTCCCCTAAATCAGTTAATAACAATTACTTTAAGGATAACAGACAAAAATACAAAATGCATAAAAATGGAATCATAGAGAAGTGGATTCAGATAAGTGCTTCTATTTGCTGGATGTGAACTCCCTTACTATAATTACCATTTTTTTAATGTCCCAAATCTCCCCCAGTTAGACTATCCTTGTAAAATGCCAAAACAACTGACTAGCTTTCCCTCACATCATATATACAATATATCTGGAAATCTTTTTGGGTCTACCTGAAAATATACCCAGACTCTAACTCATCTTACTTCCTCCATGGTCCCACCCTAATCCAGCATCATTTATCACCAGACTGAGGTATGGCCTCCAAAACCGTCCTCACTGCTTCTTTTTACTGCCTTACTGAGTATTCCTAGCACACAGTGACCGATTAAAAATGTAAGTTAAAGCACTGGGTGCTTGTCTGCTTAGAACCCTCCAGTGGTCCCCAGCTCCCTCGGAGTAAAAGTCAAACTCCGTAAGCATTTGGTTTCTTTCTTCACTCCCTCCTCACGCACTCCCTCCAGCCATACTCACTGCCTTGCTCTTCGCTGCCTTGAACATGCTCCCGTCTCAGAGCCTTTGCCCTCACTGTCCACCTTCCAGAAATGCTTTTCTCCCAGAGCTTCACGACTTGTTCGCTCGTGCCTTTTAAGCACCTGTTCAAATGTCCTCTTCTCCCCGAGCTCCTCTCTGACCACCTACGTAAAAGTACGGCAGCTTCCACCGGTACGTGCACTCCCTCCGCCCCTCCCCTGCCTTACTTCTCTCCGTACAAAGCACTGACACACTCACTCACTCGTTTGACTGCCTGCTACCCCTGGAACGTACGCTCCACGGGGGCAGAGATTTTGACTGATCACTTCACTACTCTGTCCCCAGAGCCCAGAAACGCATTTTTAACATGTAGGAATTTCACAAATATTTGCTTAATGAATTAAGTAATTTTTCTTGGAGAAGCATGTGCTGCACATATATGTGTACATACCATGAGTTAAGCATCCTTTTTTATTCTCTGGTAAAATTTTATCTCCTATTTGATGAGTGATATTTGCACTACTTGAAAACCTTGCTCAAATAAATTCATAAATCACTTTTTTTTACTTCTGTGTCATTGTAGTATCACTAACCAATGTTCTTTTAGACAGCTCAGTGTTTTTTATTTTGTTAAATGTAACCTTTAAAAAGAATGCATATATTCTCTAATCATCCAGAACAATCCTTCTCTGTACTGTCTCACCTTCATTCATTCCATACTTCGACGGAAACTTCCTGGCCTCTGGGGGATTTTCACTTAGTGACAGCCACATAGAGCACTCTGTAGATTTCATAAACCAGCCCCGTTTCCACATGCAACCTTCTAATTTAATTTATCCGGCAATTCCATTTGTGAGCCAAGAACCATCATTTTCTTACACTATTTTTCCCTTTATTCACTATCACCACTGCACCATCATACTATTTACTATCATACAACCCTCCAGGACTATTTCTCACAACAAAGTAAAGTACAACGTGGAGAGCACTTTTGTGTCAGCAGGGACGGACCGAGAACGAAGCTTTACTGCTGAGTGGGTGCCGGGAGACTGTCCAGACTGCCTCCTTCCCGCTAGCCCACATGCATCTCACACCAAGACATCAGTGGCATCTGCTATAGCCTACCTCCGTACCCCACCTCTGTACCCCATCAGCATGTCACCATGTGTGGGACTAGCACGGTGCCCTGTGTGACAGCCAACAAGCCTGTAGACAAAACAGAACAGAAAGAGATACGGCCCTGAGACCAGGCAGTGCAGTTATTCTGCTGCTCTCACCAGATAAAAGCAGACTGCTCAGAGTATTCTCGGCTTACTTGTCTAGAGTAAAGAAGCATTTGCCAGACAAATAAGTGCATAGCAAATACAGGCATGTGTTAAACTGCTCCAGTACGGTGACTATATCTTGAACAGGGCAAGTGTCTACTAATTGCTATAAGGTTTTAATATTTCCTTTTCCTCAGGTACTCTAATAAATGCACTCAGGTCTCATTAGCAGGGTCCTAGCTAGCAAGTTCTTGACTTTGCTTCCATTTAAAGGATGTTGAGCTTACAAACTGATCTCTGTCTGGAAATTAGGTGAGAAGTTAAGGTTTCCTATTATAATGGCAAAAATCCATCCTCTGTTTGCCAGAAGACTCAGTTTTTGGTTTGTTTGATTGTAAAAATCAAGAAGCACAACTAAGTGCCTACTTCAATCACAAAGATCCCATTATCGATAGCCATTCCCAAAGATCCCCTGTGATCATTCCAATTACAATGCCCATCCTGCTGCCTACTGTGGTAACCATGTTGCCCACCTTGCCTTCTGATGGGAACGCACTGCCACCTAAGTGAGCTCCACTATCCCAGGGCCAGGAAGGCCCATTTCAACCTGAGCATCTTCCATCAGCACCACCGGCCTACAGAGAGTGGCCGCTCACTTTTTTCCCTGGACATGCTAATGGGCCCCTCATCAGAGTCCCGCTCAAGCTCTCGTTGAAAGGAGTCTCACCAGGACCCTCTCAAGGGACACAGCTAAAATGTGCGGTTCAATACTCATGATGCATCCCCTCCAACAATATTATCTCCCTAAGTGTTTGAATTCCTAGCTCCTACATTCTATAAAGAAATTTCTGGTATCTCCGTGGGCTCGAGTCAAGTTTTGGTCAAAGCCACCTATTCATGCTAGTATACTGAATCCAGAAACTCTGATTAAGTGTTTCCATAGCAATAAATTCAACCCACCTAAAACTGCATTTTTCTTAGACACAGAACCTTCAAAAAATCCTTTCTCACACATATTTCTCAGATTTTTCTCCAATATTAATGTAGTTGGCAAAGTCTTACAATTTTTAGCACCATAAGCCACTTCCTCTTAGGTTTGACTTTCTCATTGGCATCTAAGTTTAGTTATAAATCTGGAAATAAGGCATAAGGATAACTAACTTTGTGAAGCAATTCCTTCAGGTGGCATAAAACTCAATTAAGACGGAAGAGCCCCATCAGAGAGGAGCACAGATGGTGCTCTGGCTGGCAAGGGTGGCTTGATGACTCTGGGAATTCTGGGTACCTGAGTTCATCCAACCCTACCATACCCCTGTTCTACTTCCCAGGACCCCACTCCTTCTCTCTAAATGCCCAAACTTTAACATAAGTGACCTGCCTATGAATTTAACTGACATTCTAATTTGGCAGCCCACATTTGGCTTTTGACCTTTTCACCTCTGAATTACAAAAGATGGGATTTTTTTAGAGCAGTTATAGTAAGTCCCTAGTTTTTAATCCATGCTTAGAGCGGGGGAAAAGTTAGAAATTTGAGTTCACATTCTCTTTCTTTAAGCTATCCCGCACTGTTAGAAGCAGCTACCACCCACCTCATTCCTTCCACTCCTTATCCCTTCACATTATTTTATGGAAGCTCCCACTTGGTTCCCAAAAGCCTTTGCCTTCAATGAGCACTTCATTCTAGAAGTTCACAGATGATTTATTTGCTGCAGAGTCTTATCACTTATGCACCTGGACTTTTCATACCTTCAGCTCCAAATAAACCAAACGACCAATCCCAGTCTCCCTCCCCCATTTCTCTGTGGTTCCATTTCCTGCAACTATTTCTGGTGTCAAATTTCATACCAATCAGGGCTCCTAGTTGAAAATAACAGAAATAGCAAAACTGAGACTATCTGCTTTACACTGAAATGGAATTGAAACAATGCTGGATATTTTTACGTTATCACTGAGAAAGCTAGAGTAGCTTTTGGAAAATATTCAGGAACAATAAGAGACTACCAACCACAACCAATCATGCCATGGTTCAAGGCTGCTGCTTCCACTGGACCACTCAGCTAGCTGGCTGAGCTAACTGACCAACACCAGACACAGGGTACCACTGTTAGAACTGCTGTCATGGCTGCCTCTGTAAAATGACGTTTCTGTCACCACTGCTGACACTGAGTGGATTCTCCACTATTCCTGCTCCGTCCACTAGTTCAGAGTGGGGAATGCCTGATGGCCTAGGTCTTGCATGCATCCTGTGGCAAAGGCAAGCAGGAAACTGAATAGTGGGACTTCCCTGATTCTATGGTGAGAGGCAAGATTGGAATTCTGCTAAGATTCACAAAGTAGGTAATTTCCCAAACACGGGAAGAGGAATTATATGCTAGGCTACCAGTAAAAAAAAAAAAAAAAAAAAAAGACAAATATCCATTACTTATAAGAATCATTACAACAGAATAAGACAGATTTTTTATGTGAGCCAAAGTTGATTTTCCATTCTAAGGGAAAAACAGTGTTGCACAAGTTTCATGTATTTGTTGGTGTCTGGCATCTATGAAGAAGAGGAATGTTAAAGAAGTAAAAGAAATATAGTAAAGAGTATAAACCATGCAAACTAGAGAATCTGGAAATAATACTCTTGTTCCCTCATCCTTTTTTCAGTTCTCACTAAGGTTGATTCATTACAAAGTATTTAAAATATCTGCTAATATTGCTCAAGAATGTTTGAGTATTCCATGAGGACCCACGAGAGAACATTTGCTACCAATTTGAATGCATATAAACATCAAAGAAAAGAACAATTCTTATAATAATTTTATTTCATATTTCCCTTTAAATGTGTTTAGAGCACATTACAGCAGAGTATGTTGAGGTAATCTGCTCTAAGAGAGTTATTTTAGATATTTTTTCCATTGGTGAAAAACAGGGCATTTTTATGAAACAAACAAGCAAGCAAAATATAACCAGAGACATGGAAATAAAGAACAAACTAACAGTAACCAGAGGGGAGGCGGAGGGAGATAACAGAGGAAAGGAAGGGAAAAGTCATCAAGGAACATGTATAAAGGACACACGGACAAAGACAATGGGGACTGGGGGGGAGGGTGGACTGGAGGGGAGGGTGGAGGATTGAATGTGGGAGTTGGGGGTGGGTAGGGGAGGGGAGAGTAATAGGGGAAAATGGGGACAACTGTAAATGAATAACAACAACAAAAACAGAAGTTAGAGATGCACAGAAATACACAGTGATCTCTCAATTTAAGCAGGGATGTACCATATTTTGCCATGTATAATGTGCTCCCAAGTATAGTGCGCACTCACATTTTTGGCCCAAACTTTCAGGAAAAAAATCTTTTAATTTTTTAATTCAATTTTTTATTTATATATAAAACCACTTATCATATTCCAGGGTATTATTTTGAATATGGATATCATTATTGCTTTCTAGAGTTACACTTTTAACACATAAGCATAAATAAAACATTAAAGCCCTGGCTGGTGTAGCTCAGTGGATTGAGCCCGGGCTGGGAACCAAACGATCCCAGTTCGATTCCCAGTCAGGGCACATGCCTGGGTTGCGGGCCAGGTCCCCAGTGGGGGCCATGTGAGAGGCAACCATACATTGCTGTTTCTCTTCCTCTCTTTCACCCTTCCTTCCCCTCTCTCTAAAAAATAAATAAATAAAATCTTTAAAAAAAATAAAATAAAATAAAACATTAAAGACATTTATATAAATATGGAATTAGTACTACCATGTATAACGCACGTCCTTATTTTTTGCTCAAAAATTTGGGCAAAAAAGTGCACATTATACATGGTAAAATACGGTATTTCTCCCTCTTGCTATAATCACTTGAGCATTATTATAAGTACTTTAATTTGTCTGTTAACATTTGAATAATTACATTTATTTTACTATTTGCATTTTGATTATAGACATCTAGAAGACAAAACACTCAATAAAAATGTGGTTAGATGGACCATAAGGAGGAGTGAAAGAGAGAAAAGAGGAAAAAGGATATAGTAAGAAGAAGACAAAGAGGGAAGTGAAGTGACTTTACTATTTTTCCCCTGTGGATAAGTGTGTGTGTATATACATATGTGTGCATGTGTGTATTTGTGTATAGTTTTCACCAGTAAATTTGCTCCATTTCAACAGAAGCCTTAAACTTCACAATTCTTTCATTTCTTTTATTCCTAAATATTGTGGATCCTTAGAAAGAAGATACCTACTAAGAAGGGCTCCTGGTGGCTAACAGGGCTCAAATTTTAAAAGGAAGGAAGGAAGGAAAGAAAGAAGGAAGGGAGGGAAGGAGGGAGGGAGGAGGGGAGGAGAGGGGAGGGGAAGGGAGGGAGGGAGAGGAGGAGGAAAATAAAACAGAGCCTAGCATCTATTTCTACACTGGGGCCTCTCATGCAAACTCACTTCAGCAAGAAGCCTGCACTAGGCTACCTCCTGCACTGAACTGCCTTCCTCTGTTTCTGCCATCTGAGCCAGACCTTATAAAGGAGTTTCTGGAATCCTATTTAAAACAATAGGACTGAAGCTTTCCCAGTCCAATAGAAACAGTGCAGCTATATCCCCATCAGCATTTTCACCAACCAATCAAAGCAGCTCCATTTTGACCAGTCAGGACAATACCTTTTGGACCAATTAAACTGCAAGGATTGGAGTCCTCATTTGTCTGAGGATGGACCAATCAGGGACCAGAAGCAGGGACTTCTTCTATAAAAGTCAGCTTCCCACTGGCTTGGAGAGTGTACTTTCCCTTTTCACCAGACTGAAGAGTGCATTTCCCCAGCTGGAGCTGAAACAAGGAAGATGAAGCACCAAAGATGTCTCCCAGGAGCAGAGCGGACTGTGCAAGGCACAGCAGTGCGGACCTGCATGGAGCAGAGCAGAGCAGAGCCAAGCCGAGGGAGGGGCCTAGGCCCAGGGCTGCCTCTCCCCGGGGCCAGCTCACAGCAGTGCTGTTCTCCAGCCATGCTGCTTCGTAACTGAGCTATAATACTATCGAACTGTTCCACAGCTGTGCTGTATCACAGTTGAGCTGTTTGCACTGAATAAAGTCTCCTTCTTCACCACACCCCACTGGGGATTCCTGTTGGTGTTGAACTGGAGCTGACTATTTGTTGAGAGTACAAAAATTAATGCCAGATTTTCCACAACAGCCAAGACACGGAAACAAAGTCCATAGATGTATAAATAGATAAAGAAAATACACACACGTGGATATTATTCAGCCATAAAAAGAAGAAAATCCTTCCATTTGCAATAACATGGATGGATGGACCTTGAGGGCATTACACTAAGTTAAATAAGTTAGAGAAAGACAAATTCTGTATGATATCGTTTGTATGTGAACTCTAATAAAAGCCAAACATTACTGGAAGAGATCATCGAGACAATGTGACTGCAGGTTGACCCTCAAGCTGGATCAGGGCAAGCAGAGGCTCCTCGCCCGCTCCCCTGTCCTTGGAATGTCTGCTCTGCCAAGGGTCCCCACAGTGGGAGCTGTCCCACAGACACGGCCTTGAGAGATAAGGTGCTGTGGAGACCATCAGGAGGGTACCCATGATGGAGCCCAGTTAAGGCCTCTATATAAACTTTAAGATTCGGGCAGGCAAACGTGGAGATCCACGCATCTTGCTTCTAGCCAAGACAAGCCTCGGATGTAAATTCCCTTGCTTTTTACCCCTGCCACCTGCCCAGCTGGAGGGGGGCCTGCCTCTTTTTTCGGTCTTTCCTGGGGCCAGTTTCAAATTACATCTGGGAACCAACGAACAGACTAGAATGGTGACTGTCAAGGGCTGGGGGAAAGAAGGGGATGAGGAGGAGATGTGGTCAAAGGTGCAAACCTCAGTTACATGACTAAGTTCTGGGGGTATCATGTTCAGCACGGTGACTATAATTAACAACACTGTGCTGCACAGCAACATATTTGACAGTTGCTAAGAGAGAAGATCTTAAATGTTCTCGCCACAAAGAACATTATGTAAGGTGGCAGAGATGTTAACTAACCTTAATGTGGTAGTCACTTCACAATATATATGTATATCAAATCATCACATTGTACATGTTAAACTTACACACTGTTATATGTCAATCATATCTCAATAAAGCTGGGTGGAAAAATAGTTAATGCCAGGTTAAAACCCAGTGCTCTAGGTTGAGAAAAATATAGAGGTGTATCTTTAAATTTTAAATGTATTTTATGAAGTAAGAGGGATATTATGAAATCAAAAGTAATACTGGAGAGGGGGGAAAAAGGAAAGAAAAAAAGCATAACCTTCAAAATATGAGGTTAAAAATTGACCTAATTCTCTTGGTCCCAACCAACAACTAAGACCAAAGTTCACCATTTTTTTTCCTAAAGCTGAAACTATAGTGGTCATTGCCAAGGCTAGAAGACCCGTGGGGGGCCCAGAGGAATTTAAGAGGAATGACTCTGAGCACTGGAGGTGATGAAGCAGAGAAAGCATTTTCCTTATTTCTCTGACAACATGCTTTAAAAATGTTTTTAACATAGCTCTCCTAGGTCTGCCTCAGAAACCCTTGCCAGAGAGTGAAAAGAAAGCTAGGAAACCACAAGCATGGTCTGTAATTAAACAAACAATTTCAGTCAGAGGCAATAAAAACAGTCACAACCAAGATAAATTAGAAGTTGATATACAAAACTCTACAATTATGCTTTTGTAAAGGTTGTAGTCAGGAACTGGAAAAACTGTATTTTATATGGAACTTTGCAACACAAGTGAATACACTAGGGTTTCTCATGACTCCTATGATTTTCAGATGTTTTTTTTCCTCCAAGTAATCCTTTTGATTCGACCCTAAAGTACACAGAGATGCATGAAGAGCACCTTTCCTGTCTGAAATCACAGTGCAAACGAGAACACATTGTAAAGGGTGGTGAATTAAATAGCAGACTCTGGATACCCAAGAGTATACACAGGGACATACGGGGACTTTGTTTTCATATAAAATCTCACTAATCCATGAAGAGGGAAAAAATGAACATCCACAAATAAGAGCAACTTCATTTACTTATAAAATAGTCATTCCAAATTCTCCTCAAAACTTACACAAGGAATAGTATTTTATTCTTACTGCATTGTAAGTACCATTTGGGCAAGGACCTAGTTTATCTTTTCATTGTTGGAATATCAGCACCAAGACGAGGGTCTGAAACAGAGAAGATGCTCAATAAGTATATGTTGATAGAATAAATGCTCAATATATAAAATAATAACTCAATGAAATATTTGTGTTAACTTTATATATATAATGTGTACTAAAATATACTGAGGCCCCAAATAATGTCCATTAAGAAATAGGCAGAGTTGGGAAAGGTGAGAAAATTAAAAAACAAGAAACTAAAACAAAAAGATGAAGAGAAAAAATATCACTTGTCTTTGGAAGATGTTATTCGCAGTTTATTCATTGGTCGTGGTGCCTTGAAAACTCTCGTTCTTAAACTAGTAGAGGCTCTTCTTCCAATGGAATAGCTACCAGAACCTCCAAGGAGATAATATGGTAATGGGCATAATGAATGGCTCCCCTTTGCCCCATTGTGCCTAATAACATAAAAGGAGGTCTCACCTGGCTGTGCAGCTATTTTCAGGTGGTAATGTCATACAGAGAACCTGGCACTAGAGAGAATGTATGAACCACCTAATTCAACCACATTAATTCACAGATGAGGACTTTCTCAGAGGGTTTGAGAGCCTCTCTGCAGTGCCCTGGAAGAGATCAAAAGCTTGAAACTCTGGTTCTGCAGAGTCCTGAAGTCTCACAGCCGAGATACTTGCTAGCGTGCATTGGCCACTGTTTGGGGGGGGGGAGGGGGTTAGTCTTTACATTGGTTCTCTTCTTTCTTTACTATGGCATGGATGTTTGTGTTTATTTCTCCTTACCTTTTGTTACTTTTTTTAAATTACTTTATTGTTGTTCAATTACAGTTGTCTGCATTTTTCCCCTCCACTCCCCACCACCACCCCATTCAAACCCACCTCCCTCCCTTGCTTCCACCCTCCCCCTTGGTTTTGTCCACGTGTCCTTTATAGGAGTTCCTAAAAACCCTTCTCCCCACTGTCCCCTCCCCCCTCCCCTCTGGCTATTGTTAGACTATTCTTAATTTCAATGTCTCTGGTTATATTTTGCTTGCTTTTTTCTTTTGTTAATTATGTTCCAGTTAAAGGTGAGATCATATGGTATTTGACCCTCACCGCCTGGCTTACTTCACTTAGCATAATGCTCTCCAGTTCCATCCATGCTGTTGCAAAGGGTATAAGCTCCTTCTTTCTCTCTGCTGCGTAGGATTCCATTGTGTAAATGTACCATAGTTTCTTGATCCACTCATTTGCTGATGGGCACTTAGGTTGCTTCCAGCACTTGGCTATTGTAAATTGTGCTGCTATGAACATTGGGGTGCATAGGTTCTTTTGGATTGGTGTTTCAGGGATCTTAGGGTATAATTCCAGCAGTGGAATTGCTGGGTCAAAAGGCAGTTCCATTTTTAGTTTTCTGAGGAAATTACATACTGTTTTCCATAGCAGCTGCACCAGTCTCCATTCCCGCCAACAATGCACTAGGGTTCCCTTTTCTCCACATCCCCTCCAACAGTTATCTGTTGCTTTGCTTATGATGGCCATTCTCACCGGTGTGAGGTGGTATCTCATTGTGGTTTTAATTTGCATCTCTCTGATGGCTAGTGATGCTGAGCATCTTTTCATATGTCTCTAGGCCCTCTGTATGTCCTCCTTGGAGAAGTGTCTGTGGTACTGGCCACAGTTTTAACTATTCATTAGGAATTCAAGACTTTATTCAACCCCTTCTTGATTTAAACCGCCCCACTTCCATTTGATAACAATGTTACACAGTCATTCCACACAAAACCCACGGATTGACTGAGTTGCACTGTGGTATCGATGTGTGTAAGTGGAAACAGCTCTACAGAAAATATTTTGATTTTTAGTCTCTCATTTCCCACTCATGGGTTAGGCCTTTCCCCCCCTCTCTGGCATACTTTCATCCTACAATCAGGTAAAATTTAATAGGTTGACTTATTAAATTGTCTAAATGATGATACCAGGCCCTCAAAAATCCAGCTGGTAGTAGCAGGAACAAAATGCATGGAAGGACAGGTGCTCAATTCTCACAGTGCATGCTCAGGGGACTCTTAAAAGTGGTACAAATGAAAGCTACATAAGAGGAAATAAAGTTGGAGAGTCTATGTATAAAATATTATCCTCCAAAATTCCTTTCTCACCTGGCATTACAGAGAACTATTTGGACGGCATCCACCAGGGACTGCAAAGGACACTCAATTGTACATCACTTTATTCAAGTTCTCAACCCCAAGGCCTCGTGGAAAAAAATAATTCATTCTACATATAAAGACCTAAAAGACACCAGGAAATTTTTAGACACAAAAATGCCTCAAATAGCCATAGAAGGGCATGTGTAAGGAAGATAACACAAGTTACATATACAAATTTTTTTCTACTTCAAGCTGAAAATAAAAAACAAAATTTTAATTCCTATTCTCCATAGAGAAGAAAGCAGGAGTTTCTCTCCACAGTGCACACTCCGCAGCCTGAGCTGTGATAGCAACGTCACACCCACCGCCAGAGCACACAGCAAAGGTCAGGCCCTCATTTCGGAATCAACCTGGGCGGCCAGCAGCTGTCAACGGCAACAGTGGGTAAAGGCACACAACTTCCCTGGGTGTCTGTCATTTGCCTCTCGTCACATCATGTATAGTAACCAGTTGTATAAGTAGGGAAAAAACCCTCAAAACTGTTTACCGACTATAATTAACAGGGTTTATGGTATTTGAAATCAAATAAGACTATGACTAATACCATAAAATAGGATGCATAAAAATGACCTAAAACCAACATGGTGTTCTATTTGACTTTCCAATGAAAGTCATTTTCCTCATGTACCCTATGCAATGTTGTTTCAGAGGTACAGTGGGAGAACTCTGAGTCTTGGCTTCTGGTCTGTTTGCCACTTTACAATTTACATGATTTAAGACCAAAATCTGCTCTCTTTCCTATATCATAACAAAATTACACAGGACTAAAACACAAACCCCACCACTCATGTTCTAGGGCATTTCCAGCAACCAGCAAATGTAAATACAAAAAAAATCCATAACTCTGAATAGGTCGCCCAGCTATTAGCATAAATTTATAGCAGCCTGTAAGCCTTAATAATATTCACAAAACTACTGAGCAGTTCTTGATCATGGGATGTACAAAAATGCAAACTGCAGTTACCAGAATAGGAGTGGATTGGGGCCCTTGAAATCGACCTTCATTTTTTCAACCTGACATTTGATATTTTGTTTTTAGCCTCCAATTTTAATGTTATACTTGCAGAGTTAGTAAAACTAGAGTGAATCATAATTACTATCTATGACTCCATTATTATCATCATGTCATCATTATATAATATTGCAAATGTTCATGGTGCAGAAGCAGAATGTTGTAGAACCAAACACCTTAGCTGCTGATGCCTTCATTATAATAAATTATTAAGCATTCTTGCTAATTTTTAAATATATTTTATTGATTATGCTATTACAGTTGTCCCAATTTTTGTCCCTTTGACCCCCTCTACCCAATACCCCCCATTCCCTCCGGCAATCCTCCCACTTAGTTCATGTCCATGGGTCATGCATATAATTTATTTGCCTTCTCCATTTCCTATACTGTTCTTAACATTCCCCTGTCTATTCTGTACCTACCAGTTAGGCTTCTTAATCCCTGCGCCTTTTCCCCATCCTCCATCTTCTCCCTCGCAACTGACAATCCTCTAAATGATCTCCATATCTATGATTCTGTTTCTGTTCTGCTTGTTTGCTTAGTTTGCTTTTTAGATTCAATTGTTGATAGCTGTGAGTTTATTGACATTTTAATGTTCACAGATCTTATTTTATTTTCCTTAAATAAGTCCTTTTAACATTTCATATAATAATGGCTTGGTGATGATGAACTCCTTTAACTTTACATTGTCTGGGAAGCACTTTCTCTGCCTTTCAATTCTAAATAACAGCTTTGCTGGGTGGAGTAATCTAGGTTGTAGGTCCTTGCTGTTCATCACTTTGAATACTTCTTGCCAGTCTCTTCTATCCTGCAACATATCTTTTGAGAAATCAGCTGAGAGTCTATGGAAAATCCTTTGTAGGTAACTATCTGCTTGTCTCTTGCTACTTTCAAGATTCTCTCTTTACCTTCAACCTTTTAATTATGATGTGTCTTGGTGTGGTCCTCTTTGTGTCCACCTTGCTTGGGACTCTCTGTGCTTCCTAGACTTGTATGTCCATTTCCTTCACCAAAGTTTTCTTTCATTGTTTTTTCAAATAAGTTTTCAATCTCTTGCTCTTTCACTTCTCCTTCTGACACCCCTATGATTCCAATGTTGGTATGAATAAAGTTGTCCCAGAGGCTCCTTACCCTATTCTCATTTTTTTTTAGATTCTTTTTTCTTCTTGCTGTTCTGATTGAATGTTTTCTTCTTCCTTATGTTATAAATCATTGATTTGATTCTTGGCTTCATCCACTCCACTGTTAATTCCCTGAAAATTTTTCTTTATTTCACTTAGTATAACCTTCATTTCTGCCTGGGTCTTTTTTATGCTGTTGAAGTACCCAATGAGTTTCTTGAGTATTCTAGTAACCAGTGATTTGAACTCTGTTTTTCTTTTTAATCATTATTTTATTGTTGTTCGAATATAGTTGTCTCCATTTTCCTACCACCACTTTCCAACACCCCACCCACCTCCTACCCTCAATACTAATCCCCCTTTGGCTTTGTCCACAGGTCCTTTATACATGTTCCTGATAGACTGCTTATCTCTATTTTGTTTTGTTCTTTTTCTGGAGTTTTGTTCTGTTCTTTCATTTGAGCCATGTTTCTTTGTCTCCTCATTTTGGCAGCCTCCCTGTGTTTGTTTCTATGTATTAGGTAGAGCTGCTTTGACTCCCTGCCTTAGTGAGGTGGCCCATTGAAGAAAAGTGTGCCTGTAAGTTGGATGGGGCATAGCCTTAGGTAATTGACAGGGCAACCCATGTGAACCAGGTTGATGGAGTCTCCAATATGGTGTTACCCCTCTGTACTGTGTGGGGGAGGACTCAGAAAAGGGACGATAGCCACTGCCTGGCCTTTGGAGTTTTCTCCAGGAAGAAGCTGTCCCCCAGCACTCACCCTGATGCCAGACACTTCAGTTTCTCCCCATATGCCACTGGTACCTTTCCAGCCACTGCCACAGTGCTAGAGCCCAGAGAAAGTGAGTCTGTGTAAATCCTAAGTCTGTTGCAGACCCTTCAAGAGGAGGTGCCTAAAAATCCTGCAGTTTTTCCCACAGCTCCAACCCCACTGGTTTTTACAGCCAGAAGTTATGGGGACTTCTCTTCCTGGAACTGGAGCCCTAGGCTGGGTGGTCTGGTGTAGGGCTGGGATCACTCACTCCTGAGGTATCCCTCCCAATTTTTATCCACCACACATGTGTGCAGGACCACCCATTCCACACTTCCACATCTCTGCCCCTCCTACCCATCTGGATGAATGTGACTTCTTTAATTCCATGGTTGTTGAACTTCCATACAGCTCAATTTTCTGACAATTCTGGGTGATAGTTGTTTTGTAGTTTAGTTGTAATTTTTGCTGTGATTGTGCAAGTAGGTGAGCTGTGTTTACCTGCACCTCTATCTTGACTGGAAGTCTTTGCATTCTTGCTAATTTTAATAAGACAGAAATGTCTTGGTGCAAACTTCCCTCTCCCTACCCCTATTTTTTATTTATTTTATTATTTTTAACTTGCTTGTAGTCCAAGAAACCATTTCCTAGCCTGGAGTGATAGACATTTACTAATGACCTTTCCAGCAGTGCTGGCACATGAGTGGCTTCCGCCAGCTCACCCATAGACTCACAGACTTTGGGTGGCTCTTAACAGCCCATTTCTACCTGAGGGTCTTTGTATTTAACTGAATTCTTTAGTGACAGTGATCAATGGAATAAAGGGTGCTGCTTGGGGTAGGAATGCACACACATGTGTTCAGCTATTTTATATTCAGGCCTGCTGTGACTCAGCTTGCAAGTTCAAAGTTATAAAGTCATTTTTCATTTCTTGGGGGAAAATGTCCCAGTGAAAATAAGGAAACAAGAAAATCCAAAACTAGTTTTTAAATTAAGGGATATATAGAATAAGCTCAAAATGATTTAGATTTTTCTAGGTAGTAGTCATGAAATGATAACCATTAAGATCCACTAAGTGAATGTAAAATAAAATACATGTTTCTTCCTTTGGTAAAGTACATAAATTGTCTATTTATTGTCATTGCACTTGTTAACCTTCACTGAACACATTTCTAAAATAACTTTGTGCTATAACTTTTTTCCTGGAGTTTTAAAGAAAAAATAAAATTCCTCTAGTGAGGACAATTTCTTTCCACAAATGATTTAGTCATTAAAACAATTTACTTTTAGGTAGTAGTCATAACATTAAATCAATAAATTCCTATTCAGACTTTGTCTTTGGAGAAAATCCTGTGGCATAAGTAATTAATCCTTTGCACCAGAACGCAGAAATGTGGCAGATAATGGCACCGTGTTAGGCACTGGCAGAACAGAGATCTAGTTCAGCTACAAAGTGGGAAGAGAAAAGAAAAAAAAGGTCCAATATATAAAGTGACTGCTATTTGAGTATAACAGTGATTATATATATAAGAAAATATTTAAAAGACAAATTAGACAACAATGAAATGACAAGAATTTTGTTTTCTTCTTCTGGATTTCAAACCTGAAGTCATTAGAGAAAATTAAAACTCAGTTTTTAAGTGTTGAGACTAATTTTAGAAAATATTTGCCCACACAAATACTAACTAGATCTATTCCAGATGATATTTCTATGTGAAGCTGCCCATCTACATTAATTTGACAATGTCCAAATCCTGAGGAACCAAAAAAGAAGAAGACAGTGCCAAAAAAAAGAAAAAAGGACAGAGAACCGAAGAACACCACAGCCCGTTCTCTGATCAGAAACAAGCCTGCCCACCACCCATGAGAGCATAGGTAATGCTCTGTCAGTCTCAGGTTTGCCTGAATTTATTCTGGGACTTCTGGATATATCTAAAAAAATCTAGATGATAAACTTCTTAACTTTTTTAAGAAACAGTGGATGTTACCTAAAACAAGTAGGAACATCTAATCTGGCCCTTATTTCTGGATTTGCCTGCAACCTGCTACATACTTTACAAGTGTGCTTTCATATTTTACTCTTCAACACAGTTTTTCATAACAAGTTATTGAAATTGGATCTAATCTTCAAAAATCAGTGTCACGTTTTTCAACCTTCTGGTTTAGCTTTGGTGTGACTGGAAAATTCTGCAAAGCTAGGGAAGTGTGACAACCATAAGTTAAAGTCTGAAGGGACAGAATGTAACTGCATGTTTTCTAAGTCTACAAATGATCTAATGTCATGAAGTCTGAGAAACAAATCTTGGTGGCAGTCATTTCTCTCATCAGGCTTTTAGTGCTTTAAAATCTTAATTTCTGACATTTTCCGAATGTACTTGACCCCTCCAAATGCAGCTCCTCCTGGAATTTCATGCTTATCCCAGCTGAATGCGTGTGCATGCCCAAAACACTGCCCCTCACTACAGGAAAGTGCATTAGCCTCCAGCCACCTGGCTGAGTATCACTCTATGCCACTATCAGTTAGACCGGAGGATTTCAAACAGCTGTTTGTGTCGTGATTAATGACTGGAAATGCACAGCTCTTTTGTTTTTCCAGGGACAGGTCACCCAGAACCTCTGTTGTTGCCACCAGTCAAGATGTCCTGCTGAACCTACACATCATGCATCCCATGTCTAACAAGTACTCATTTATCAGTCAAATCTGCCAAAATAATTCTTTTCAGGTGTGCATCTGAGACACAAACAAGAAGAGAGACCCTTGTTTGAATTACCCATAACTTGTTTTATGGCCTCCAAGAACTCGAGAGAACTTCTGCAAAGTCGTTTCAAACTCAGAAGTTGAAAAGGAATATTTCCACTAGATCAGAAAATCAACATAAATGAATAATGTTCAAAAACTGTGTGAAAGGCACTGTGATTTAGAAGCAAGTACTGAAACAATGAACTTAGCAGAGATTACTTTTTTGCATATGTAACTAAAGATAAAACTATTTTACAAATTAATTTGTTCAGGAAAAATCCTTTTCAAGGTCTGCTGCGCTCAGAAGTTGAGAAAATGAAATTATTTAATTCAAGTTTTCAAATTGCTCATGTAAAATGGTATAATTCCATTTTTCATCCAGACACCAGTGAGCTGCACAATTATCAAGCAGTTATGCCCAAAAGTTTTCAGAACAAAGCTGTTGTTAAGAGGCATGGGAACAAAAGCCCTATGGACACAGCATCTGGGCTTTATTCAACTCTAAGCATGTGGCTTCATCTTCTGGCAAGTGGGGTTCAGGTGTCTGTCCCACCCGCTCCTGCTCTGGGCACACCACACCTTTGTCCTTTCCATACGTTTTCACACCACCCCATGACTCCAATGGTGTGTCACTCTGGTTTGGTTGTTTTCTAACAGTCTCAGGCCATGGAACAATAATTTATAGTTAAGATTTCAAAACAATCATTCAAAAAAATATATTGCTTAAAGGCTGAAAAAAACCCACGAAGAACGGAAGGGGGGCATCTTTTTTTTAAAAGACTTTTTTTAATTTTTAATTTCAAAAAAAGGCATGTTTAAATGGTCTAACAATATCTGCTACATTGAACTTATAGATACTGAACTATATATTAGTTTAAAAACAAAAAACCTAAATGACCTATAAAGTCTGGAATCCAACAGTGAATTTATTATCACTATGTTCTAGTAACTACGTTAGTACCTAGCATTAAATGCATACAAGAATCTGTATAAAATTGTTACCAAAAAACAAAAGAAACTTGGCATTGTACTGGCAGCTTGAAATTTCCTAGATAATTTTCATTTTAGCCCCTAACTTAATATCAAACATTTGCCATACGCCCACAGAGTCCAAGGCACTATAACACAGTGTTTTCATAATTTTTGTTTGATGTAGATTGGTGGTCCTACAAATTAAATTATCACCTTAGAATGTGAGACCCAGGCATCAGGATTTGTAAAAAGCTGTCCAGACCGTGATTCTCATCTTCCGTGGCTGAGAACCACGGACACAGATCAAAGATCTCCAAGAACTTACCTTCTTCAAAAAAATTTTTCAGAAAATTTTTTCAAAATATGCAACAGTAAAAACCCAAAGAAAGTCCACAAACAGAAAATACTAATCATGTAAATAAAATACTAATATCTGTGTGCAAATATAAAAGTAGATTGGAAAGTTGACTGTGGAATTTACTAGGTGTCTTGTACTAGGGAAGACTTCCTAGGAAAGACATTCTAAATTGAATTTTAAGGTCGAGAGAGTCAATGAATCACAGAATTAATGGGCAAGCATTTCAAGACAATCCCCTTAAAATAATCTGGGTATTCAAGCCACCAAGCAATAATGGCTATAATTATAAAGTGTTGTATCTTTACATTATGTTTAAAAAGGAATGCCATTTAAGACTGGAGATATTTTTGTGGGAAGTCTTTTATCTGAGTTAATTTTTATAACTGTTCTGAAAATTATTTCACCGCAAAGAGAACTGAACTCGTCACTGAACATGAGAGTGAATGAAAGAGAGGTAAGCAGAGCCAGCAGAAAAGGACCAACGACTCAACGGCAAAATGAAGACAAGCACGTAAGCATTTCCCTGAACACTAGTTTAGCCTTCTTTCTTCAAGAAACAAAGTTCTGCTAAAAGTCCTAAGAGCTTTCAGCAGCAATAAGACACATAAAGAGAAATTACATGCCCATTTACATAAACAGTTTTGCAGTGTGAAGACCCCAAAAACACTTAGAAAGCCAGTGTCTAACCCACTCCAGGAGCTCTAGCTGGTGACTGTTTCCTGACAGAGTAATTTATCCTGAATTTCACACCCTGTAAGCATAATAAAGGACAAATACATCGTAGTAATAAAGACATATAGGCTTCCAAGTAATACTACCTCAGGTTTCCCTTTTCCAAGGACTTTTTTTCCACTTATTATGGTAATACTTCACTATCCTTTGTTCTTCAACTATCAAAGATGATTGTGATTGAACAGTGTACATTATTTCTTATATTTAAAAAGGTCTCCTGTTTTTCCTTGTACTTAGGCAAGTATGAAAACCAGTGTGTGACCACTTTCTACCCACAAAGATTAGCAAGGCTCCTTGCTGTTCACTGTATTTTTGGTCTTTTCCAGCCCTATCTGGCTCCATACCATTCTCAGTTATTCTTGCCCAACACCTCTTTCTGTATCATCCTCTGCCCAGGTACCACCGAGAGCTCCCTGTTGGACCGAGCCCTGAATCCTCAGCTTGGCCCTCCACAATCTGCCGATTCTACCTCTTTACCTATGTTTTCACCTCTCCCAACCTTTTCATTCCAATGAAGCTAATATTATGTTTCCACTCACACATTCATTCAAAAAACACTTACTGAGCACCACGTGCCAGGGCTTGTGCTCACCCTATTGCTCTCTGTGCATTCACACCTCACCCCCACCTCCACGCCCGACTCAAAGCCTGGCCCTCCACAGAGCTCTCCGCAAACGAACTGACCGGCTGTGCACCCTCGCTGCCCTCAGGATCCCCAAACCAGCATTTTTCAGTCTGGGTTCACAGAGCACTGTTCTAGCGCACTTTCAGAGATTTCTTCTCTCAAATCAAATTGGAAACTCTGATTTACACGAAGTTTATGTTTCTCTACTGTAGGAATTCTGAGCCTTAAAAAGCTAACGCCAGTAGTGAACTCCTAAGAGGGGTGCACAGCAGTTGGCATTTCACAAACTTACTTGGACACGGAGCATAGTTGTTTACAGCATGACAGCCGATATCCCAGAGAAATCATGAGTGGGAGATGTTCGTTGTTACTGAAAATTGTCCCACGTGATTTACCCCTTATTGCATGCTGGCAGTCACGCTGTTATTCCTCTGCCCTTTCTATACATCTCGATCTTTTTCAAATATCCAAAATATTAAGTCCTCGCTCCCTTATGGTGACAAGCAAAGGGTTAGAGGAGAAAAATCTCTCAACCTTTGGTAAAAGTTTACTTCCCTGCCATAGTAAGCAGTACAGTGAATGAATCCTCGTTGAGTGAAGCAGGGAGAAATAACGAAAAGACCTCACACAGACACGGCCTGAGCCTCGGTGTCCTCATCTAAATAATAAGGGGACCCTCCCAGTCTATCTTCCGGCATTTCCTGCTATGATTCCTTAAATAGGTGTTCACTGCAATCCTATAAAAGAGCAAAATGACCAGATATTAGACCAAATTCACTATTCCCAGAGCATTCTTATCAAGTCTTTGTGTTTGCATTTTGCTTTCTTATTATTCTAATACCAACTTGCTTCCTTATAATTTGCCTCCTTTGAATGAAAACAATTCCTGTTAATTTAGGGTTCTCAAGATTTCAATTTGAGTTAACCAAGGTTTTCCTAGACAGAAAATGGAATGCCTCTCAGCTACAATAGTAACAGCTACACTCATGCTCCTTGATTTGCAACATGCAGCTCTGGTAGTTAGTCAGATGGAGTCTCAAAGGGCATTGACCACAGAAGAGAAACTCATTTAAAGGCAAGGATAGGCATGAACCTGTGAAAAACAGCGGTGATAGGTCTCCATGCCTAGTTATAGTTCAGGTTCATTTATAGTATAGTTCATTTCAGAGTTTAGGAATTTATAACTTACCAAATATTAAATTTTTTATGCTTTGAGAGCCATTTGAAAGAAATCTTATGAATCTTGATATGTCTGTTGAAACTATATCTCATTATTCTAATAAATTATGCAACATTAATTTGGTTTTCTCACAATGTTTAATGCAAAACAATAAGCATTTTCACATTTTTATTTCAACCATCTATTAAAATGAATAAATATTGTATTTAGTTAAAGCTCTAAGAAATGGGAATTGCATTATTTCTTTTGAGAAGCTTTAAGGGGTGTGACTTTGAGCAAGTTATACCTCAATTTTCTCATCTGTAAAGTGGAAAGTCTGATAACACCTGCCTCATAGGGTTGTCACAGTGTTAAAGAAAATAATATATTCAAAATACTTGACACATCATTGTTGCTATTGATGTTGTTTTTTATTATGGTTGTTGTTATTGTTTAATTGGCATTATTATTCTTAAAAAGGACAGTTAAAAGTATTCTATCAAGCCTCTTAAGATTATATCACTTTGATTTGAAAACCAAAATCTTACTGGTTCTAAATCAACCTATTAAATACAAATTGGAAAAGCCCAGGAAATCTTTCTCATATGGTCTCTGTTACCCTCTATAGTTTCCCCAGCTCAGTATCCGTCTCCCCCCATTCACATCATCCAAGAAGCTTAATACAATTAAATGGAGAAAGAAGTAAAATGAAATTGGATGAAGTCATACTGAAACACCTTAATTCTTGACACACAGACTGGAGGATGAATTAAAGGGTGAAAAGACGAGATGTCCCTCCCCCCCCCCCCAGGCAGGAGGCAGGAATTGTACTCCCATAAATGTCAATAACCAGCTGTGTGACTGTGAGCGGGTCAAGAAACCACTAGACTGGATGACCTCCACGGTCCTCTTCCAACTCAGAGTCAGCCTTGGAGGCCAAACTTGCTTTCTGAAAAGTCAAGTGTGAAAGGGACGATTAGTCTAAATATTATCATTTTAAAAAGAAGCCCAAGAATGAAGGATAAGTAAGTCTTGAGGAATACAACCTCAACACAATTTACTTAGATAAATATTTCCTATATAGATTAATATGAACTGGTGTTTTGATTAAAAGTTCATTCTAAACATTTGCTAACATTCAGAGTTAGTACTTTGTTAGTTATATATTTTGAACTTGCATTTGTGTTCGCAGAAGCAAATTCTACCTACATAGGACTAAGAGATGTTGAAATAAAAATTTGTTGTGAATTTTACTCATGCAGGTTAATAATCTAAAGATTACATTTACCTAAACCTTTCCTCCCATTTTTTTTTCTTTTTTCCCTCCCACTTTTTTCTTAACCTTGGATCCTACCTACCCAAATATGCTTCCTTTCTAGTGGATTGAATTTAAATAACTTCAGAAAACAAAGAAAAACTGAACTTATCCATGATATTGCTCAAACACCCTTTTCTAAGTCTTCAGTCCATTTCATTTGTTGTAACATTTCATAATCATTAACTAATGGAAGCTCCTCAAGCAGACACTATGCTCTTTTGGATTGGGTCAAACATAACTTATTAACAACAGGAATCTAGTAAGCATTAACTATATGTGGAGCTAGATGTTTTCAGGGAACTTGGCTCCTGGGAGTCCCTACCCTCGGTGATTCACAGTAACTGGAGTAACCTGCATGATGTAGACTGCACATGCACTGGAGCTCAAAAACTTCCATTCTCCTTAACTTGATATGAAAAGAAGTATCCTAGAGGTTACTAAGGATGTTACAGAAAGGAAAGTACAGTTTCTGGCCTCTAGAAGCTCACATACAAGAGGTTATAAATTTTAGATTCTAAATGTCAAGACTTATACTTCTTCAATAATATACTTCTATTTCTCTGTGTATAGTGTATACCAATTTCCATTTTTCCAAATTCCCTATTCTCATTCCAAATTAAATTTGAACAAATAAAGCAATAAGATCTAATGTGTAAAATACTTCAAGCTTCTTGAAAGACATTTTAGAAGTTCAATTTCAGTGTCTCTCATATTTTGTTTGCTTGTTTGTTTTGTTGATTAGGTTCCACTTACAGGTGAGATCATATGGTATCTGTCTTTCATCGCCTGGCTTATTTCACTTAGCATAATGCTCTCCAGATCCATCCATGCTGTTGCAAAGGGTATAAGCTCCTTCTTCCTCTCTGCTGCGTAGAATTCCATTGTGTAAATGTACCATAGTTTCTTGATCCACTCACTTAATGATGGGCACTTAGGTTGCTTCCAGCACTTGGCTATTGTAAATTGTGCTGCTATGAACATTGGGGTTAATAAAGACCATTTACATTTGCTCATTAATTACTGAAACATGCATATAGAAAAATATACAGGCTATAGGATCCAATGTATTTGAATCTGAATTCTAGTTTTGCTAAATATAAATAAACGATGTTCGAGCAAGGTAAAAAAAAAAAGTTGTTCAAGTACATACTTGGGAACATCAAAAATGAATATGCCTAATGACTGATAAATAATTTAAGATGTGTGTTTGCTATTGCTTTTCCCTCTCATTCACATTCATAAGATGTTAAGTCTTCTTAATGCCAAAGGTTTCTATCACTAGGAGATTATAAAAATCACTAAATTAATTAATGCAATAGATGACAAGATGATCTGCTCTATCTTAGCTGTTTAAGCCAAACCTCCTAGGTTGCCTGAGAATGGAAGAAAAGCTGTCATCTTACGCACCCAGGAGCCCAAGAAGTACTCCCAAAGTCACATAAATTGGATGAAAGGCATGTTTTTCTTAAGACTAAACCAGAAGGATTGGTCTTATCATTCATCAGGTTAGAAAATTATAACATTTCTCTTGTATTTATTCCTACCCCCAAAGGTAGAAAATTTCACAAAAACATTAAATGAGACATTGAATGCCTGAAACACCACAACTGAAGAGAGACTTTAAGTAGACCATCTAAAGAGAAGAACTTCTAGAGTCCTTTGAGATAAAATAAATCCAATTTAGTCTGCCCAGCCAGAGAAAACACAGCCCCTTCAGAAGTTTTAAAAGAGGAGGCAAGAACATGTGTTCTCTTCGACATAACAAGTGCATTGGTTTTTCACCAGTCTCAGGACACAGGCTCGCTGAGGCTCCTGCGCAAGGACAGCACGTCCGTCAGGAAGATTTGTGACCAGCGGCTCTCATGACTAAACGAACTAAACAGAGAACAAAATTCCATGGCCCCCAAGCATGGGAGATGATGGATGACAAGGAAAAAAAGCTGGTCTCTTCTGACCACATAAATTCCTTCCCTTTAAAGGAAGGTTGTTTGTCCATAGGCTTAAAGGTGAATCATGAAAATCCTGTTACAAAAAAAGACACACTAGTTGATGCTATTTCTCATCAATTTCATCAATAAAATTACATCACGGTAGGGGAGTTTATAAAACTTACATATAGAAAAATCCTAAGGAAATTCCACTTTATCTGTGTTCCTCGAACTAAACTTTTCCCAACACCTGTTTCCTCCTTGTTAGCAATGTGAGAAGGAATACTTTATAAAAAAAGGCTTAAGACATATCACAGACTTATGTTATATGAGAACTTGTCCTTCTGGAGAGTAAATTTAAACTTCTAGGGAATCTTTTTTAAAGATTTTCATGGATAAACACTATCCTCCCCCAGGAGAAGTTAACTTTTAAGCTCAAAAATATTGAACTAGAGACTTATTATATCAAAAGGACTTTTACATCCTAGCAATTTTTACAGATAACAACATGCCTCAAAAT
Organism: Micronycteris hirsuta; assembly: GCA_004026765.1. Taxonomy (NCBI): domain Eukaryota; kingdom Metazoa; phylum Chordata; class Mammalia; order Chiroptera; family Phyllostomidae; genus Micronycteris; species Micronycteris hirsuta. Next base: position 63,130 of record PVJI01005813.1, on the reverse strand, counting down.
GTAACTCTTCTGTTCAGCTGCAATCACCCAATTCTTCTGCTACTCTAACATTCCAACAAGATGGATAATCCATTCATTCCTTTATTCGACAAACATTATCAAATGCCTACTACTCAGCTCAATGTTGTGATCATTTTATAAGTTCTGGGAGTCCTGGTCCGAAACTCAAAATCTGTGTAACCTTGAATAAATTTCTTAAGCTCTCAAGTCTCAGGGTCCATGTCCCTAAAATAAGTTTGAGGAACACCATTCTCCTTACTCAGATGAAAGGAGTTACATGAGTCAACCCAGAGGAAGAGTATGGTATATTTTGAAATGGTTTTAGGATAGAACTCAGAATCTCAGGCAGGTTATTCTGGATCCTTCCACCTGGCCCCAGAATACAATCCCTCATTGAGACACTAAAAGCAACCATTTAGGTAGATGTAGGCCTGGACAGTGGCTGAGATGAAGAAATCTCTGAAGGCATCAGTCACAGCCAGTGTCCAGGTGGGCCCTCGCTCCATTTTTAGAAGCTGGTCAAGACAGTAGTGAGACTGTGGAAATCGAACATAATATGACAGCAGTGCCTGAAAGTCCCAGGAACCTCGAATACCCTCTCTGGTTGTGGGAGTGGGTGGAAGGTGGGGCTCTGTCACTCTTGGCCTTTTGCTACCAGCATACTCCCAGATGGAAAGACCACGTGTTGGGAATTTTCCCTGTGTATTTAAAGGCAGAATTGCCTTGGTTGGCTTGGAGGAGATGGCTGGTCCAAAACGGTCCTGAGAAGGTCTTGTGGTGCGTCAGGTCACTTCAAACCGTTGTTCATGCCGCTCCAATGCCCTTTCACCTGGAGGAATCAACTCATGTTTCATGATTAATTTCCCCTATGAAGACTTCCCTACCTATAATATTTTTACCATGTAATTTTTAAAGATCAGTCATCTTTGTTACACTATAAGCTCCTCAAGGAAGGAACTATGTTTTATTTATCTTTATGACTCCAAAACTTAGTCCATACCTGGCACATTGGATGCGCTGTTTTCTAAAATGCTTAGGCAGTCCTGACGAAGAACCCCCAGTGTGAAATCCAGGAATGCAGGGGAAGCAGTGCTTGAGCTTCATTTAAAGGCAGCCCCTGGCGTTTCATTTCTCCAGCAGGAGAAACAGGCTGTGTACCAGCAAGGCTCAAGTCACTATTTACCTGGGCTACTCAGGATTCCTGGGGAAGCAGCAATCAGAACCTCTACTATTAAATAGTTGGCACTGCCCAGACAGCGAGGCAGTTAAATCTCTTCTTCAGAGACCTAGTTCATAATATAATGATGGGATGACAGGAAGGAAAAAGGAACACATTCAGGAAAATACTTTTCATTTGTCCTTAGAAATATATTCTGTACCCTTCTCCATCTGCTATGTGTTCTTGGCAGTCTGACATGTATGGGCTTCCTTCCCCCTAGGTTCCTGAAGGATTCAGCCAATAGGAGGCACCAGCAGGAGATTAAAAGGAGGGTAGAGAGTGAGGCCAAGAGTTTGTTCCCCATCTCCTCCCTTCCAGGTCACGGTGGGTCCACGGCATCCCTCAACAAAGGCTTTCTTGTCAGGAAGCCCCTATCCTCTGTTTTCTAGTAGCCTCTCCCTTCCTTACCCTTTCTGGCAAGGGAGGCAACAGGAAGGTAACAGCTTCCAACAGCTGTTATCCCAGGGTGTTGTACCATCCTCTGTTGCTCTCACTTCACTCTGCTCACATCTTTGTAACTAGTCCCTTTATTAACCTCACCCCAATTATTTCATCTGAAAGTCCATCTATTTCCTGACTTGTGAACTTCCAAAACTGAAATGTCTGAAACCTGAAGATTTTAAGTAATTCAAGCTTCTTCAACAATTACAAATGATAAGTGATTACTTGTAGTCTTATTATTTATATGTTTCCAATTCTTTATCATTTTCAAGTGTTTTAGGGTTTCCGTGTATGTATGTATTTGGCCAATATTTGGCCATGAAAAAAACACCCAAAACACTTATAAATGCAGAAAACATTAGTATTCATCTTAGAACAAAGAATTATCTAATTATTTCCCCCAACAAATTTATACTCTATCATCTCCCTTAGAATTAAATTCTTTAAAATACATAAATATACTAACCAAATATGATAGGATGGGAACCAAGGGTGGGCACTTGTTCCAAATTTTATAATTGGTCACAGACACCCTGCAGGCAATTGGTGCTAACTGCGCCCACCCCTGCAGAAAAGTGCGCATGCTCCTCTTCTCTCTCTAGTTCTTAAATACGCCCCCAACACAAATGTAGTGCATACTGGGAAGTGAGTGAAACACCATCTTCATGGGGACTCGTGTATCAGAAAAATATACAATCTAAACAGGTTACAGAGAAAATTAATGAGATAAAAATGATTAAAAAGTAGTTCAGCCAACTCCTACTTTTAAAGTATTTTCAATTTTTATATAAAGTCCAAATTCTGTGAACTTGATTCAAAGATGTCAGTATTATCAGAGTACAATACAAATGTATTTGAATCAGTTGAAGTAATTTGATAGCATTTGAGAACACTTATAAATGCCTATCATTCCCAATATTTAATAGGTAGTTGTCATGGAAATAAGTGAAAAGATTCAAGAATATTTCAAGAGCTCAATTTATAACTTCTCTACTAAAACCTCAGAAATGGACTTCATTAAGGGGAAGAGCTCTGGCTTCGGAAGCCCAGGGTAAACTGAGACATGAGGGACGCGCGTGGCTCTGCTGGAGCTGACAGTGCCGCCTCACCCAGGCGGCAGGGTCCACCAGGCATAAGTCAGTCTGGAACTTCTCAGATGTCACTGCAAGGTCATGAGCTGCCTCATGTGGTTTGGTGCATCCCTGAGTAGCAGCTTGGCAATGCCTTGCTAAAAACTGTCATTCTTCATAGCTTCAGTTACCAATATCGAAGATTTTAGACCAAGATAGAAGAATGTCTACAGGATGTTGGAAACCTAAGCTTCCTTCTGAAGGGAAGAGGGGGAAAGGGGCTCACACCCAACGTCCCCACATAACATTTCAGCCTCCCAGTTAACACTCCAAGCAGCTAGCCCCTAAAAGGGAAGGGGGCTAGAGAAAAGTAACTGTCAGAAACAAGGCAGAAGGAAGGAAATTAAGAAATCATCTGTGTGATTTAAAACATAAGTCATGACTCTACTTATGGCCTCAGGGTATTTTTTCAATGGGAAAATCTCGTGGAGAGACTTCACACCGCATTGTGTAACGGTTGCTCCCCAGTCTCCCCCATCCCCATTGCCAGCCACGCTGAGTCAGCTCCTCAAACAGAATCTTCACCACAGCTGGCACTCAAGTATTTGTTAAATGAGTGACTATACCATCTTCTACTACCCATTTAACAAATTTTTATTAAGGCTCACTATGTGCACAGCAATGCCTGTGCTAGGAAACACTGGAGAGAGATAGATGTGGCCGTCTTTTAGGGGCCCGCCCAGTCTAGAAGGGGGACAAAGGCACACACAAGTAATGCCATGCAGGCCAGACCGTGGAAAGCATTACAAGACAAACACAAACTAACTGCTTAAAAATAACAGGGGACAGCTCAACAACAACAACGACAACGACAAAATAGGCAAAGGACTTGAATAGACATTTCTCCATAGGTTTACATGAAAAGACATCAACACCCCCAGTCAGTGTGGCTCAGGTGGTTTGGTGCACAGACCTGGGACCCAGGAGGCCGGGGCTCTGTTTTCCCTTGTTGCTAACACAACTGGGCCCTTATTCCTGCTGCTTGTTCTCTTCTGTAAATGAGGACCTGAGATAGAGGATCACATGATCCCTGAGTATAAGTAGTTAAAAATAAATGATTCCCTCTTTCCCAGGAAAATGTAAGCTTTGATTATTTTCTCCTAATAAGTCACAACACTTCTAAAAATGTCACTTAATTCAGCAAAATTTGGTTGTCTTTTGCATACTAATGTAAGTCCACAAGATTGTGACAGTAGGAACTTCTTAGAAAATACTTTGTAGAAAACATGCTTTCCATGTATCTCTTGATTTTCATAAAAACTATGTGAGGTAGCTTATTTGCTTACTTTATAGATGAAGAAATTGTGGTTTGCACTGATTAAACAATGTGCTCCAGTCCCCAGCTAGGAAGCAGCAGTTGGAATCTGAACCCAGGTACCCCGCTTGTGCGTTCCACACCCTCAGACCACTGCTAGCTCCGCGGCAGGGAAGTTGGAAGTCCTCCAGACACGCTGCAGAATAACACTGTCTACCTTTATAACTCGGTTTGGTTTCTAGTTTCATAAAAACTATAGGTATAAGGGATATATGACTTGTTTTATGTTGTACACATTTAAGTAACATTATGAGAACAATAATTTAATTTAAAAATTATTTACAAGTAGCCTGTGCAGTACTCAAGGATGAGAAACATTGTGGTGAAGGGTTATGCTGTTGAAGCCTTTTCCTTTCTTACATTCTTGTCTGAACTGTTACAACAAACTCTCCATTGGCTTCCCAGCCTCCACGCACTCCCTGGTCCAGTCTAGTCTGCTTGGTGCTAACAAAAGAGTTTTTTAGGGTCCAAACCTATTGATGTCCTCCCTTCCTCTGTGTATAGATGTTTTTGCCTGGCATTCAAAGCCCTTTGAAATATGCATGACTGCCCTTCCTGCCTCATTTAATCTATAATTCTTTTTTAAATTTTATTTTTCAATTACAGTTTACACTCAATATTATTTTTTATTAGCTTCAGCTGTACAGCATAGTGGTTAGACAGTCATATACTTTGCAAAGTGATTCCCCGCCAGTATTTCAAGTACCCACCTGGCACTATACCTAGTTATTATTGACTACATCCCTGTGCTGTACTTGACATCCCCATGACTGCCATCCCTGATTCGTAACTGCCAACCTGTACTTCTCGGTCCCTTCATCTCTTTCATCCAGCCCCCCCCCCCACCGGCAACCGTTAGCCTGCCATTGCAGTTGCGTAATTCTACAGTGAATGCTCCCCAGTACCCTCAGACAAATTATCCAGTGCCTGTGATGGTGCCCTCTCTACCTCCCCATGCCCAGCTTTTGTTCGTCCACGCTCTGCAGCATTCATAGCCAGGTCAAGACCCTTCCTCCGAGCATTCCCATGAGACCCCAGGCAGGAAACAATCTCTCTCTCCTCTTTTTTAAAGGTGGTAAAATGTATATAATGTAAATTTACCATTGTAATCACTTTTCAGCTTATTGAGGTATAATTGACAAGTAAAATTGTAACATATGAAGGTCTGTCTGGAAAAAGTCCAGCCATTGTTAATATAAGGAGAATAGTTTGCACGACATCGATGTAACCTGGCAGCCAAGGAGAGTGGACTGGAATGCGCATGTGTGAACAATGAGGACTTCACTGTACTAGTCAGTGGGGGCGGTAGACACTGTTGAGTGAGCATGTGTACTGTGTGGCCGTTGCATTCAACATGACTGAGTGAGTAGAGCAACGAATCTTCATCAAATTTTGCGTTAAGTTTGAACAGTCCTCCACAGAAAGTATTCGGATGATTCAGAAGGCCACAGCTCTGGGCAACTGATGATGGGCAGCTTCATCACAACAATGAGCCTGCTCATGCCTCATGTGAGTCTCATGCATAGTTTTTTGGCGGAACATCAAATCACCCAGGTGACTTAGGCCCCCCACAGCCCAGATTTGGTGCCCTGTGACTTCTGGCTTTTCCCTAAACTAAAATCACCTTTGAAAGGGAAGAGAATTCAGTGAGAGTCAGGAAAATACTATGAGGCAGCTGATGCCGGTTGGGAGAGCTGTGTGAGGTCTGAAGGGGACTGAGGCATCATTGTCCTAGATACACTGTTTCTTGTATCTTGTATGTTCTTCAACAAATGTCTCTATTTTTTGTATTACATGGCTGGATACCTTCTGGACAGACCTCATATATGAGGTGAAGGATGTGCTGATCAACTAGATAATGGGAATCCTTTCACGATCTATATGTATATCAAATCACCATGATGTATACTTTAAATATATGTGATTTTAACCATTTAAAATGTATAGTTTAGTGGGGGGGGGAGGCAGAAAACTGTACTTGAACAATTAAAATATAAATTTAAAAAATTTTTAAAATAAAATAAATAAAATGTATAGTTCAGTAGTATTAGCACATTCACATTGTTACACAAACATCACCACTTTCCTTTCCCAGAACTTTTTCATCTCTCCAAACTGAAATTGAGTGCCTGTTAAACACTCAGTCCCCACTTTCCCTGCCTCCCAGACCCTGAATCTGCCATGCTCCTTTCTGTCTCTATGAATCTGACTGCTCTAGGTGCCTCATATACGTGGAAACCTACAATGCTTGTTCTTTTGTGCCTGGCTTATTTCACTTAGCATAATGTGCTCCAGGTTCATCCATGCTGTAGTATGTGTCAGAATTTCCTTCCTTATAAGCCAGAAGCCTCGACAATAATGCTAAGGAAAAGCAAAAGTACCACCTTGTGTGGAAAGCACCACCTGAAACCCTTGCACACACTCTCCACAATGGGCTAAAGTGAGTCTCAGAGGAGACGCAGAAAGCCCCAGGGAAGATGGAGGGTCACTGTGCCTTGGGACCTTCACTAGCGCTCAGGGTCAGGGGCTATTCTTTGCCCAAACACACCATGTCACAGAGGAGCAGTACCCTGACTAGGCCAAAACATCAACCCAGGTCTCTCACCACACTGACCAAATACCACTCTTGCCCCTCATTCCTATAACTCTCTTTTCCAGGACAATTTCTCAGGCAGAGTTTATCATATTTATAATTCCCTAACATTGGTTTTCCCTCCCACTCTTCTTCAAAAAGAATTCTTTTAACAGCAGAGTTATTAGCATCAATGAAATTGTGTACTTTCCAGAACCTAACACTGTATATGTTTTGTTTCTTTTTCAAAATGTTGGGTTTTTTATACATCTTGTACTTAAAAGTCAACTTTGAAGGACTGTGGGGAAAAACAGTCTAGACAAAAACATTGCTTTTCTTTTTAAATTGAAACAGTTTCTAAGAGAAGTCACCAGAGCCAAATCTGCTTTCTGAGGTTTGGGCTTTGTACTTCACTGGCCCGCCTCCCACAGACCTCACACAGACGCAGGACCCAATGGATCTGGCTCGCCCTGTAAAAAGCTATCAGCGCCGATGCTCAGAGTACTGGCCGAGTGCCACCAGTGCCTGAAAACATGCATCTCAATTCTCACATCCTGGAGCTAGATGTGAGATCCAGATACATTTGGCTGGGACAGCCGAGTTTTAAATAGTAACAATTAGGGTCAGTTAGGTTCTCCCGGTCCACCAGGGACTTCGCTCTCTTCTTTAGCAAGCACTCAAACCTCAGTGAAGACCACGTAACGCCTGGGTGAGACTTTTAATAGACGGCAAGGCTGCTAAAATCCAGGAACGGGTTCTCTGCAGTCTAGCACTATGGAAAGCACAAGAGGCGTCTACTAAAGGGAAAACGCAGACGCAGTTTCCGTGGCTGCTGAAATTGTATCAGCAGGAAGTTGAAGGAGCGTAGCACAAAATGCATTCCTTGACTCTCCCAGCCACCAGAAAAATGAATAAATGCCAAAGCTTTCAAATACGAACAGAAAATAACAGAAAACTAATATCCATTAGAAAGGATAAGTTTCTTGTACGAACAAAACTCTACCAACTTCTGGTAGCCCTCATATATATATTTAAAGAACTCTTGCATTGCAGTTAAGTAAAAGAAATAACTGGAAAACTATAATTCTAGGTCCTTGTATGATGAAAAGCAACAAAGAGAATTTTGTGATAAAATCATCAAGAAGTAAGAAATTTGGATGCTCAAATCCAGTTCAGTCCAGAAGTTCACAAAATGTTTACCATGTGAGAAACATCTTAAATGGACAGAAGGTGAACAGTAACCTGAATCGGGATCAACAATAAGGATCAAACAAAAAGTCTTCTGTGTAGATCAGTTTCACAAGCAAAGATCGCGTGTCTTCAACCTGGAGAAGAGTTCAAACCAAACAGCAGGCACGATTTACAAAAGTGGCTTCACACATCAAATTGATCCACATGGTCACCACGTTAAATTCATATTATGACAAAAGAAAATACTGGCAAACAAAAATGACATGTTTATTTCTATTGTGTTAAGCTCAAGCAAAAAATCTTACTGGATTTTATTTTTTCTGCTCTTGGAGAAAAACTTTCACACCTTTAATTCAACAGCAAATTTCCTGTGTTTTTGGAAGTTCAAATAATGTTTGCAAAAATAGCAAATAAACTTTTACTCCACCATTTCTTTTTCTTGAAAATAAAACAGTACATTATCAAGTTCCATTCATTTGTTTCTTTACTCACAAAACACTTTGGAAGCACCCACAACGTGCCAGCCCTACATGAGTCCCAAGTGACACAAAAATGAAGGCAACTAAAGTCTCTACCCTCTGATCATAAAACTAATATTAATACAAAATCATAGCCAGCAGACATGGACTGAAATTATTTCATCCAAGAGTACAAAAGAAGTGCCAAAAATCATGAATTGTGGGTAAAAAAAAAGTTATCATAGAAAGAAATGACTGTACAAATTCATAGGAAAGTATTAGCAACAAAAAAAATTCTGAAAATGCTTACTTAGAGCTTTGGCCACTCATTTGAGAACAGCGTAGTTAGTAGAACCAGTGACAGTCAGGACAAAAACACTGAGGTGTTGATTAATTCAGTCTGCGATTTAGCATGACTATATACTGACATAAAACAAAACATGTGGACATTTCCACTGTTTAAATATTTATGCTACATTCTTTTACTCTGTCCTTAAAAAATGAGGAATCTATTAACATTAGTTATCAGGTTACCATATTAAGCAATGAGATATGAAGAATCAATGCAAATTAGCCAATATTCTACAAGGAAATGTGGTTCTTCTTTCTGCTTCAGCAGACATGATAATCTATCCTGTTAATCAACTTAATTTATACAATTAAACAAGTCTCCCTAAAATATCTATAATTACAAAATAAGAATGTTGCATTAAGATAATATTTTTAAGATAGACATAACAATACTCAGCTTATCCCAAATAATCTAATTCTAAAATCTTGCATACCTATACTTGACTGCTTTCTATTCAGAAGTTGTATTAAAAGTCAATGGATTTCTCAAAAAGCTAAACATAGAATTGCCAAATGACCCAGAAATTCCACCTCTAGATACAATAACTAGGAAAATGAAGCATTTGGAGACCTACTGGCTTCTCTAGTGAAAAATGCACTAAATTGTTGGTATGCAAACTAAAAAGCTCAAAATATTAAGGAGCTAAATATTTCCTTTGGAATTTTTTCTCCCATCTATATTTTTAACAAACTCTCAAGATACAGAACAAAGGCAAACTTCCAGTTAAGCTGTATCTAAGTAATGAGGTAGCTTTCTTTATACAATAGGTCTGGATAAATAATTGGAAAACTGAGCTTTTGTTGCAAATTTTGACTTTTCTGAGTCAAGTTTAGCTAATGTGTAAAAAAAAACCCTACTTTAATTAATCCCAGTTTCTGTTGTGTGATCTTATTACTTGGATATTTTTCATACTAGGACTTAATTACATGATGACTCTGGGGAAAATCTGAAAGATATGAAGATTAGCATATAATTCCAAAAGGATTTCATTTGCTCACCTTAAGTTCCAAGACAGCCATATATTTTTTCTGGGGACTGTTGGTGAAAATTCATTTTGCCCAAATTGCTGGAAATGTGACAACCTGGACTCAGAGCACTATGGCTTTGGTTACAGATGCCAGAACTAATGAACTTAATACCTTATTCTTTCCCTCAAGTCACACACCAGAGAAAATTTGACTCTGCAAGACATATAGCTTCCTAACCACAAATATTAATTTTTTAGGTCATATTCAGTAGACTTCTGCCCAATTGGAAATCACTCTTTTTCCCCACTAACATTACTGGTTTTAACATTACTTCAGGATATAAAAATATTATTTAATCAGCCATTCAGGAGCCTGCTCTCCTGCATTCCATTAACACCTCCTCATACAGCACAAGCAATGAAAAGGTTATATTCTTGGACAATCCAGGATGTTTTTGAAAAATTTTTAGATTCCCCGCTGAAGGATACTATACCCCAAATAAATGAGTCATAGGACTAACGGGAAGAAGGGTAGGACCCAGTTTTTAGAAATACAGTGAACTATAACATGGAGAGACTTTTTATTTCATGTCCGACTGCTCACCCCTCTCCCTGGCTGGAGGAGAGGTGGTCTGCAGGACTGTGAGGAGGGGCGAAGGTCATCACTCGAAAGCACTCAAGCAAAAAGTTTAAGCCAGTTGCATTACGTTTAAATTTGAATAAAGTTATAATGATTAGTAGGAGTCCAGATGTGCCGTGCATAGAATAAATCTAACCTAAAAAATACAACCCATGAATATGAAATTTAGAAAAGCTGAAGACCCAGGACCTAAGCAGTTTTCAGAAGAGGAATGAGCACAAGGGTCTCATCATCGCCCATGAAGGAGGGGGAGAGATTCGGCAGGTGTGATGTTTGGAAATAGCAGATGTTCCGGACATTAAGGATATTAAGAGTTACAGCCTGTAACTCTTTGCTAAAATAATCTGAATATTACTCAAAGAAGAAGAATGGGGTGGATGCATTAATGGGCGGTGAGACCTCCTCCAGCCTTCCACACTGAACTGCACCGGGAACGTACGTAAATCAGCTTCCTCAGATGGGGATGATTATCTTAACATCCAGCACTAAGCTCTGAGGCTAAGAAACATCCATTAAGCCATAGGAAAACATGATACAATTCATGCTTTGTATTAACTGACTTTCTTAAAAAGTCCATTAATTGAAAATAAAATGTAAGTACTACTATATAGCACTTATAAAAACAATTCCCTGCTAATTGCAAATATAAACAAATCTGGTTGATGTGAAATGCAACCATAAATCAAAACATGGCCCAAGGGTTACTGCCGCATGAACTCACCACCAAAAACTGATTTAGCAAAAATACAAAATGACATACTTAAAACATGATCATAAAAAATATCTTTGCCAAATTAAAGCAAGCTCTCTTGTTATAAATTTGTTTTGATAATTAACTCTGCCGAAAATGTGGAAGATTCATGATGTGCAAAGGAAAGATTCCTCACAGGCTTACACTGCGGCTTTCAAAGCCCTAAACACTACATCATAGTGACTAAATTTAATCCAACTCTTTTCACTTGAAAATGCGGAGACCACATTACCAAACCCACTTACACTCGAGCAGTTTTTCAACAAAACCTGGAGGCCCACTAACACAAAACCTATACAGCCAAAAATAATTGATATCACAACAAGAAATTTACTCCCAGGGGAATATAATATACATAAACATAAACAAATATATAAAATTAAATTTGTATCTAAATGGACACATATAATCTCTATATATTTGTTTACCTATTTGCACTCATATCTAAGGTAATTATATCCAACTCAATACGCAGTACAAATTAAATTTTGACATAAAGTAAAGGGAAGGTAATGAAAATTCACGCTTATGTCTCCATGGTAGCAGGAGTTCTGTTCAACTCAAAACAATAGGCACGGTACTTGGTACACTTGTGATGCACACTTATAAGCTAGGAATGAAAATGGACTGAGCCATTTTCATTGAAGGTAACGAGCAGAAGCAACAATGTGCAATGTATTGAGAAAAATAAGGTATGAAAAAAAGGGTTATATAATTAATATCCAGGATATAACACTGTCCAAGAGGAAATAAAAAGAAAACAGATAAAAGTCTTGAAAGGATAACTAGGTTTTAGGAATGCTTCTTAAAGATTTATTCAGTGACTCTCTGCTTAACTTCGACTCTGCTCACTGGCAAGAAAAGAACTTTATGAGCTAGATACTGTGCGACAGAATGTGACAAGCATTGTTCAATGGCATTGTCTATAAATTTCTGTCACTGATTTTGGATCCATTCCTAATGGTAACTAATAGCTTTTTGAATCGAAAATGTTAAAAGAAAAAAAAAGAAAATGTTAAAGTAGCAAATGCAGAGAGCAGTGCAGCCGTGAAACAGCAGCAAGGGGCCGGGCTGGGCCCTGCACGTCTAGGCAGCGCTGGCGGAGAGCAGTCTCTTCGTATTTGTAAAATCGCGTTGTTTTTAAATGCTCGACAATATGTTTCGCCTGATTCAACGCGTTCCATTTATAAAAGTGGGCAAATAAATTGACATGTCAATTGAAAAAGAGTGTGGCATATTTTTAATGTCATTTTGCAGAAGTCTTTATGATCAGAAAGAATTAGAATTAAGGAATGTTATAATTTTGGCTAAATGAAGTACATTTTAGAGGATTTTTAAAATGAACACATAGGTTTCATCACGGCTGTATGAATTGGTCAAGAATCCATCCATTCCTCAAATTTACTGCCAATCAAAACCTCGGTCCTACATGAACACAGACATCAACCTGCAGCCAAGGAGCTATTAGTAGAATATTAACAGAGAAAAATCAAACAGATTTTCTTTATTTTAGACTCATGACTGCTCACCTCAGTGCTGCTCAGAAATCCTGCTATATTTTTTGTAAGTGTGTGTCTTCACCTTAGACAAGTGCTCCTCACCTGGTCCCCTCGCCTTCAGCCACCCACCCCCCATTCCAACCTCAGCTGATGAGGTCACTCAACTTTGTTAGGAAAACAAAAGCCTTTAGATAAGAGCTCTTAAAAGTCCTGCCCTGGAGTCACAAACCCCTGCACTGATTCCCATTTTCCCCTTCTTCCTCCTGTTTCTAGGGAGAAGTGCCCCTCCTCCAACCAAGACTAAGCCCCCTGCGTGAGCTCTTGACCTCCCACAAAGCATTCCTGACCCATCCAAGGGGAGAAAGTGCAGGGAGAACCAGAAATAACTTCCCTCCTCTCTACCTTTACAAGTATTGATACTACCTGCTTGCCAAAAGTAACTGTTTCCTCCTGCTGGAGCAGACGTGTGGTCTCGTTCACACGGGCTCTAAGACACGTGGAAGAATGCTCACATGTAGTAGGTGTGCAATAAGTACTCCTCGACTATTTGCTGAAAATGACATTCTCTACTCCCATCACCAGCACTATCTATTGATACAACCCCAACTGCATTCCCCCCAAATTAATCACTTCCATAATGTTTGTATTCTTCTTACAACGCAGAGGGAACTTTTAAAAAATATGTTCTCCCTTATTTGATTCTCATTTCACACTATAAAATAAGGTGCTAACAAGGAAAGACTGTGCCTTATTATTTTCCATTTACTGGATTCTAAATCATGCCTGAATGAACTCACTACGTTTCTTTAACTGAATTGGGGGGAAATTCCAAAAATGTTTTATAAATTAATTTCCAACTCATCTCTTATTTTTCATAAGACATGTATAAGAAAAAATACTTATTTTAGAAATAACAAAAAAATTACTTTCCTTTATTTGCAAAAGTCATTTAGATATAAAGTTTACAAGTAGAGTACCACAATTTGATGGAAAGATAGTCTAAGTCTGTACTGAGAAAACTGAAAACTAAATATGTTTTTCCCCCGACATCATAGACTAAGACATGGCAAAGTTAAGTAACTACTCTTTTCCTCACTGACACCAAAAAAAAAAAGCTTTCCTTTTCCACCAATCCACATCCTTAGATTTCAAGATTTTTGTTATTATGGAGATAGTTGATAATTTTATTTTGTCTATTAGCAGATAAAATTTTAGTATTAATTGTACTAAATAAAACGCAGTGGGGGGAAGCTATTAATATAAACAAACAAGATTTTTTCTGGGCCATACCACACAGAGCTCAACAAAGCCACTTTTAAAAAATTTCCTCAGAGTACAATAGTCACTTTTCTGTGTGGATTCCTACACGGTAATGTTATGCAAGAAAAACACCTAATTTCCTTTTTTCTTGAATTCTGGTGTTTCCCAAGAAAGTTACATTCACATGTGGAAACTGATGTTCTTAGAACAATCCCACATACTTATTACCTCTAGTAAACATAAAAATTAAACAAAATACCAGTAATTTGGACCTTCTGGTTAATCATGAAGGAATAAACAATGAAGCAAGAAGCTCCATGTTAATCCACTCTGTCAATCTATCAATTCATTTCCTCAAAGTGAAACAGTAGATTGTATGAAAAATAATAAGATAAAGCCATGTCTGTGTAACCAAAAACTTCAGCCAGCGCAGGTCCTGGCACAGGTAACACGCATGGCAGAATGACATGGCCGAGACCTAGAGAAATTAAACATTATCTATGAACCACAGCTCACAGTTTATAAGTTGTTTTGATAGTGATAAAATAAAGTTACTATGATTTCAATACTGTCATTTGCATGAATGATTACAAACTATTTTTTAGCCCATTAGTTCTGGCATTCATTAAACTATCAATCATTTTAATTTATTCAAAGTGAAAATAAGTATCCATATAAAAGGCTTTATAAAGTAAATGGTTTCAAAATAAAACACAGAAAGGCCAGTTACGTCATACTATCACAAATGAAACACAAATTCTCAAATTTTTCAAACTAAATACATATAGCCCCTCTCATTTTTGACTGCTCCACATCTAGCTATTCCCGTGCTTTCCTAAGACGCACTGCTGACTCCAGCCCGTCCTGTCCAATTCCCAGGGCGCCTTTAGAACTGAAGTCGAAGACTGGACCACGCTAACAAAGAGCCAGCGCTCGCTGCTTCACAGCAGGACGCAGATTCCTTTTTCTAAGCAGAATTCCAGACATTCCACGTGTTTCCTATAAAAATAGATGTCCGTTTTAAAGTAGGCCAGCCTGAATTCATACTAGCATAAACAGCCCAGAAATGCACTTAGCACAAAAAGGCTGACATTTCCTCTTGTGAGCACAACAGAGCCCCCACCCTCACTCCTCCGCTCCCTCACACAGACGCGGGACGCTGTGAAGAGATAAGCTTTCGACCCAAGGAAAACACTAGATCAGGAGAGCTTTTAGGAAGAGAAGTGAATAAAGTGTTTGATTCTCTCTACCCCTGAAATATGGGTCCTTAAAAAAAGATCTGCATAATACTTAAAAGTCGTCATTTCTCATAATGCAATGACTTAAGAAAAATAATTTTTTTAATAAATCAAAAGTACCATGATATGTTTAACCTGACAACATACGCTAAAACATAAAGAATACTCTGTTTAAACAAAGATAAAAATTTTCATTTTACATGTAAGACATAAGAGTAAAATCTTGGTGCTTAGTCTCTGTGCTAGCAAATGGACAGATTAATATGAGTGGGATTTATGCTGGTCTATGTCCACCTTTAGATGACCACAGCAGTGAGGTGGGGTGCACAGGCCACTCAGGAAAAGATTATGGGAGACTTCTAAGTCCTTCACCCAAAGATCCATGGACTTTTAATTTTTTGAAGTAGCTCCACACTGCCTTCCACAGGGGCCGCCCCAGTCTGCATTCCCCCTGACAGTGTGTAAGGGTGACCCTGTCCCCACCTCCTCGCCAGCACTTTTTTATTGATATACTGACGACAGCCATTCTGATCCGTGTGAGGTGGTATTTCATTGTGGTTTCAATTTGCATCTTTCTGATGATTAGCGATGCTGAGCATCTTTTCATATGTCTACTGGCCACCTGTATGTCCTCTTTGGAGAAGTATCTGTTCAGGCCCTTTGCCCATTTTTTAATTAGATTTTTTTTTTTTTGGTGTTGAGTTTTGTAAGTTCTTGGTGATTCCACTTCTGGTAATTTATCTGAAGAAATACGAAACACTAATTTGAAAGAACATAAGCACCCCTGTGTTCATTGCAGCGTTATTTACAATCTCCGAGACATGGAAGCAGCCTGAGTGTCCACCAGTAGGTGAGTGGATAAAACAACTAGGGGACATTTACACAACAGAATTCTACTCGGCCACAAAAAAGAAGAAAATTTTACCCTTGGTGACAGCATGGATGGATCTGGAGAACGTTATGCTAAGTGAAATAAGCCAATCAGAAAAATATAAATACTATATTATTTCACTTATACGTGGAATCTAATGAACAAACTGAACTAAAAAGCAAACTAGAGACAGACCCAAAGGTAGAGAGCAGGATGACAGCTATTGGGGTGGGGTAGAGGGTGGAAGAAGTGAGCAAAAATGAAAAAGGTGGAGGGGGCATGAGGGAGATAAATGGTCATGGAAAAAATACAATAAAAAATGAAAAAACACAAAGATCCATTGAGCCCTTCCCTGTGCTAAGACTGTGCCTGGCAACTGAGCCACAACAGACAGAGCCACTGTTCCCACGGAGCTGCAGTCTGATGCGGGAACTAAACAGTCACACAGGTAAACAAGCGAGCACCTCCTGTGGTCAGTTGTAAGAGAGAACATTAGAGGAAGAGGGAGACCCAGTAAAATCTAGGGATCAGCAAAAGCCTTGCCAAAGGGCACAATGTGCACCCCAAGAAGACAATGACCAGCTGGGAAAGAAGGGAAAGAGCATTCCAAGATTAGAAACCAGTGGGGGCCGGGGCCTGAAGCAGGAGCTATGGAGGCAGACAGGAGGGGACGGGTGTGGGTTGGGGTTTGGTCATTTAAAATAGTGAGAGATGAGGTTGGAGAGTTCCATGCAATAATCAATGCCAAGTACAGCATTTTGGTCTTTATGAAAATAATGTGAAGTCAGGTATAACAGGATAAGCATTCTATAAAGAAAGGGCTGAAGGTGGGCCTGCCATACATAGCTGGAAATTGGTTGCCAGCCTATCACAGTGAACCAAGGACAATAATGGGGGGCGGAACCGTCAGGGTGGCAGTGGAAAAGAAAAAAGTGGGCAGCCTTTAATGATCTCAGATCAAGTACTTACACTGCCCTTCTAATAAACTATATTAAATTTCGCAACAAAAAAAGGCCTGACCCATTACAAGCACATCATAAACACAGTTGATTCAGTCTATATTTTTCATTCCATGCTTCTTCCTCTCATCTTAAAAAGTGCCCTCCCCATGTCTGCAATGGCCCCACATTTCAGAAGCAATTTCTCCAAAAAAAATTGTTAATTCATTCCCAATATATAAACACTAAAGGTATAAAAGAGATAGATACAAAAGAACTCCAGCTGGTGTGGCTCAGTGGATTGAGTGCAGACCTGCGAACTAAAGGGTCACCAGTTCGATTCCCAGTCAGGGCACATGCCTGGGTTGCGGGCCAGGTCCCCAGCGGGGAGCGTGCGAAAGGCAACCACACATTGATGTTTCTCTCCCTCTCTTTCTCCTTCCCTGTCCCTCTCTCTAAAAATAAATAAATAAATTTTTTTTTTTAAAAGAGAGATACAAAAGAAAAATACTATGGAGAAAAGTTCTCTCTGCCTTTCAAGTTCAAATCTTCATTTTCTACCAACATTTTACAGTTTGACTTGTTTTTGGTATTTAAGAAAATTAGCATATATTGGCTTCCTTCTAGGAACACCTATGCTATGTACTTTCATCTACACTAGTTAATCAACACATCAGCTTCATGCCTTTTCCTGACGTATCAGAACCCCGAGGCCACAATGACCCAGGGGCTTGCCTATCACAGAGCCAGAGAGAACACAAACTGGAGGCCCAGTCAGTTAGAATCTGAACCGATGCCCTTTCTCATGCACACTAGTTCTCGAGAAGCTGCAATTCCTTTCCCTCACTTTTTCCTCACATACACTGACCACCGATTTAAAAAGAATAACTATGTCCATTGCAAGATCATATCAGTTTGCTGAAGGCTAGTAAATTAGGACATACAAGTGACTCTTTCTAGCCCTGCCCAGAATTAACCACGAGATCTTAAGCAAACTGTTTTGCCTCCAATTTTTATTGGTTAAATGAAGATAATGATATAAGCATATAAATATAAGTAGTATTGTTAATAATAACTATGAGAGCCCCATGCGGAAGAGCTTGGTCCCCTCCTCTGGGACCTTCTGCGCAGCTGTGGGGAGTGTGGTCAGCAGACAGTCTCTAGTAAGCAGCTCTCCGGGCGCCTCAGCGGCTGAGGTCACACATCTTCCCCAGGGGCCTGCACTCAGTGACTGAGGAAGGGGAATAGGAAGGCTGGACACTTCAACCAGCACGGGACACCGCTAGCTGGACACCCTTGCTCCACAGTTCACTGCCGGTCCAGGGAGGCCTGCCAGGGCTGCCTCCTCCCTCCTTGTCGCAGGCGATGCTTCCTAACAAACATCTTCCACCCAAACTCCGTCTCAGCCTGGCCTCCAGGAAGTCCAAACTGCCACACTCTGTTCACTTACTTTGGAGATATTAACTAGGTCAACATAAAACTTAACTACATATTTGAAATGCCCAGAGCAGGCCTGTTGAGTAACTTGATTTGAAATTGCTCTAGTGTAACAGAAATATATTTTTATTTCATACTTTAAGTAAATCACACCCTAGCTGATGTTTTAGAAAAAAACCTCAAATAAATTTAATGATATGCCAAGTTTGAACATTTGACATTTTATCCCAAATAACTTTTTGAAACAGTTACTCAGTTAAAACACAGGGTAACACTCAGACAGCACATCTAATACAATGATAGTGACCCAGCTACAGGCCCGTGTAGGGTCGGGACCCACTACCCTATGGTAGAAACAGACAACATTCCCTCTGGGACCAACACAAAGGCAGCACTTGGCCTCTCTGCATAGCTAATTCATATATTTAAGGGCTCGGGGTGCACATTTCCAGTCATACCACATTAAAACAAAAATGTCTACTTCAAAAGCAGCAACAAAACATGTATTCTCCTAATACATTATGTAAGCTTAGCTTCCAAAGGACTTCTCATTCTACTCTTTCAGAACATAAACTTTAAACTATATCTTGAAAATAAATTCTAAATTATAAAAAAATAATTAATACCATCAATGGGGTTATTTGTATTTGTGCACATGCAGTTCCATGATGTAAAAGTGCACAAAAATCAACACTATAATCAAGACGTGTGTGATATGATATCTTCTACTCCAGGTTTTAATGTTTTACACAACTTGGTTCTGTAACTGCTTAGCTTCAACAAATTAACAATCAGCAATTTTGCCAGCAAAGCACATATACAAACCCAAAAAGGACAGAAGATCCACTGCCCAGGCTTCATGCAACTAGAGCCGCTTAATTTTAGTTCTCGTCTTAGAATAAAATCATCATGCATATTCCAGGAAAGTGTCTTTTCCAACCCTCCTAGAAAGTAGAAATTAATATATTTCCCTGCTTACGTGTAGCCAGTGCTACAATTTTATTTTTATCTAAATCTGGAGGTAAGGTTTAAACACTGGAATTTCAAACCATCCATGTAAGATTAATTCTAAAACATTACATAGATATGAAAGAAAACGCTTACTCTCCACCCCTAATGGCCATTGAATTAGATGTGCGGAGAGACCAGAAGTCCCTGCATTCACTGCCTAGAATTTATTCATTCAAACATTATTGAGCACCTACTATGTGTCAGTGTTTGGGTGGATATATCTATCCCTATAGTAATTACTTTTTGTTTGGTAAACAGAAACAGGAACTGAGGAAACATTTGGACCAAAAATCTACTCATGAGAATGGCAGAAAACACGCTCCCATGTGCTAAGAGTAAATCACAGAACCATATGTTAGATGTAAACTAAAGAGCAGTGGTTATTACTCTCTTCATGGTGTACAAAAGAATATGGAAGAAGGCCAGCTGGTCAATTGGTTCAACCAGAATGCGGAGCCCAGCTTCCTGCACAGCCAGAAAGAGCTGCGGGCGTTCGGTCAGCACCATCCGGTCAGCGACTGTGTCCCTGAGGCTGCTCACGGGGAAGCCAACGGGGCTTCCAGTGGCACGGCATGTCACTCAAGTCACAGGAACTCAAACTCGCCGTAAACACCGAATACCGAGGGTTCACAGACGTTCCTGGGGGTCCCAAACTTCTAAATGTATTGTAAGCACCTGTGCAACATTTTTATAGACAGAATCTGAGAAGTATATTTTTATTTTGGAATTCAGTCATCTTCTTTACTGCATTTAAAACCAAGCCAAACACACACTGTTGGAGCGAAGGGGCTGTGACACACGGACAGAAGAATGTCGCCTCCTGCAGAGAAACGGAGGCGCTGAAACAAATCAGGGCGATGCTTGTTTTTATTCACGTTTAATCATTTACAGGACATGTTTCATTTGCAATAAAAATACTTGTTCATCAAGTTGAAAGATGAATTTTAATTGTTTTTCGAGCATTTTCACATTAACTGAATTAAGGTAGGGAACTAGCAAAAAGGGCAAAAAAACAAAAGTCATTTTTTTGATGTGCTGGAGAAGGAAAGAATTCTAAAATAAAAATTTTATCCTTTTATCCTTCAGTTAATTATGGTTAATTAAGTACATGGTAAAAGTAGAAAAGTAACCTAACTTTTTCAGTTGAATTTCTTTTCTAAAAAATCAACGGTCTGTGTGGGATGAGGGAATCAGGGATGCATTCGGTAAAGACGATGTTACTGTTTAATTTGGTTGTGTTTTAAAGAACCCGAGGCTCCTGCAGACTGTTTTCATTCTATGCCACTGCCCCGCTCCTGGGCACAGCCACCAAATGTTAGTGCCGCCCCCGTAAAAGCCAAGGGAGTAAGTTTGTTTTTCCCAAGGTTCAACAGAGATCTCTTGTGCTTGGTGTGAGGGCACTGGATTCCTGCATTAATGCATATTTTTATTAAGCTCTCACTTTATTTCAGCATGCTACAGATATTTTCCAAAGGTTTTATAAACCCTCTAGTTTTCTGACTTAAAATCCAAAATACAGCCATGAATACCACATAACTAAATATTCCTCATCCAAAGTGAATAACACAAAAATCTCTCAAACCCACCAATCCCAGAATGAAATCATTATCGATTTAAGTTTCAGTAGAAAATGGCCAAATAGTTCCCAAAGTTTCCAGAGCCTCTCTCCTCAGCAGGGGTCTGGCTTCCCCCAAAAGGCACTAAGAATCCAGCTGGTCACCCACTACCAAGGTCCCACGGAGTTCCGGGCTCCGCACACTTCCGAGGCAGCAAACAGAGCATAGGGGGATAGAAAGGCTCTCCAGGGAATAGCATCTGTACAGGCAGCGGTGAGGAGTCAGGTTTTGGAGTCAACAGGTCCAGGGAGTACCTCCTGGTTTTACCAATAACTAATTGTGTGACACTGGGCCAGCTATTGAACCTCTCCACGCCCCAACTCCCTCCTGTGAAGAGGAAGGAGAAAGGTCGGCTTTGGAGAACTGGGTGAGAACCTTAGTGAAACGCTGAGGGTAAGACAGTCATTAGAGTGGCTGCCACAGAAATGCTCAGCACAGGGCATTCGCTGCTAGTACCTATTGTTCTAAGCACTGAGACCAGCCAAACACCTCCATCTGTGCTTAAGGAATAAATGCAACAATCTTATGAAAACAAGTAATGAATTTTTAACCACAAAGTTAGATTAATTATGATTCTTAATTCACAATATAAACACCTATCTTTCCTTAATGGCTCATGCACAATCTGATTTTGTAGTTAATAATTTGTGTTTTTATGCATATTTTTGTATGCTTTAGGTAATATATTGGATTCTCATGAGCCCACCACCTCACACAAGAACTAGGATATTAACAATAATTTACACCTACCCACCCATCCCACCTGTGTTAACATTATCCTGAACCATGTACTTATCATTCACTTGCTTTTTTAATAGTTTATTATATATGCATATCTTAAAGCATATTGTTTAGTTTTAGCTATTTTTAAGACATTAGAAGTTTAAAGAGGAATATGGATATATCAATAGATTCAGAAATGTATTTGATAAAAATTGATATAAATTCTTTTTATTTTTTTAAATATATTTTATTGATTATGCTATTACAGTTGTCCCATTTTCCCCCCTTTTTTCCCCTCTACCCCACCGCCCCATTCCCCACCCTTTAGTTTTGGTCCATGGGTCATACACATAAGTTCTTTGGCTTCTACATTTCCTATACTATTCTTAACCTCCCCGTTTTCTACCTACTGTTTATGCTACTTATTCTCTATACTTTTTTCCTCCTCTCTCCCCCTCCCACTCCCCTGTTGATAACCCTCCATGCCTTATATAAATCCCTTTAACATTTCATATAATAAAGGCTGGGTGATGATGAACTCCTTGAACTTGACCTTATTTGAGAAGCACTTTATCTGCCCTTCCATTCTAAATGAAAGTTTTGCTGGATAGAGTATTCTGGGATGTACGTCCTTGCCTTTCATGACTTCGTGACTTCTTTCCAGCCCCTTCTTGCCTGCAAGGTCTCTTTTGAGAAATCAGCTGACAGTCTAATGGGAATTCCTTTGTAGGTGATTGTCTCCTTTTCTCTTGCTGCTTCTAGGATTCTCTCCTTATTTTTAATCTTGGGTAATGTCATTATGATGTGTCTTGGTGTGTTCCTCTTTGGGTCCAACTTCTTTGGGACTCTCTGAGCTTCCTGGACTTCCCGAAAGTCTATTTCCTTCACCAGGTTGGGGAAGTTCTCCTTCATTATTTGTTCAAGTAAGTTTTCAATCACTTGGTCTTCCTTCTGGCACCCCTATGACTAGGATGTTGGGACGTTTAAAGATGTCCTGGAGGTTCCTAAGCCTCTCCTCATGTTTTTGAATTCTTGTTTCTTCATTCTTTTCTGGTTGGATGTTTTTCTCTTTCTTCTGGTTCACTCTGTTGATTTGAGTTCCAGTTTCCTTCCCATCCCTATTGGTTCCCTGCACATTTCCCTTCATTTCCTTTAGTGTATCCTTCATTTGTTCATCTAATTGCAACCAACTTTCAACCAGTTCTGTAAGCATCCTGATTACCAGTGTTTTGAACTGTGCATCTGATAGGTTGGCTATCTCTTCATCACTTAGTTGTACTTTTTCTGGAGCTTTGATTTGTTCTTTCATTTGGGCCATTTTTTTTTTCTCGGCACACCTGTTACTTTAAGGGGTGGGGCCTTAGATGTTGGTGGGGGCAACCCACATCACTGTGTTGTGATGCTGCCTGTCGGGGCAGGGCCTGAGCGAATAGCGCTTGCTCCACTCTCCGCACTTCCCCCACTACCCACAAGCAAGTTGGGCCCTTCTGTGCTGGCTACAGGGTGGGTGGGCTTGCATAGTTCCAAGTCCCTGTGGGTCTCTTCAATGAACCACACTGCTGTCCATGTCCATGAGACCTTTTTCCTTTTTGCTCAGTCCCTCCACCTTCTACCTGTCTCCCCATAGCTGTCAGCCTGCTCTCCATCTATGAGTCTGCCTCTATTTTGTTTCTTAGTTCCGTTTGTTCGCTAGAGTCCACATATGAGTGAAATCGTATGCTGTTATGTCCTTCTCTGACTGGCTTATTTCACTTAGCATAACGTTCTCCAGGGTAAAATTGTCTTCTTTTTTATGCTCAGTAGTGTTCCATCGTGTGTCCCCTAGTTGTTTCATCCACTCATCCAGTGATGGACACTTGGGCTGCCTCCTTATCTTGGCAATTGTAAATAATGCTACAATGAACATACGGGTGATTATGTTCTTTTGAATTAATGTTTTGGGTTTCTTTGGATATATTCCCAGAAGGATATCACTGGATCAAAAGGTAAAACCATTTTTAATTTTTTAAGGAATTTCCACACTGCTTTCCACAGTGGCTGCACCAATCTGCATTCCCACCAACAGTGCAAAAGGGTGCCCCTTTCTCCACATCCTCACCAGAACTTGTTGTTTGTTGATTTATTAATGATAGCCATTTTGACAGATGTGATGTGATATCTCATTGTGGCTTTAATTTTCATTTCTCTGATGATTAGTGATGTTGAGCATCTTTTCATATCTTTCTTGGCCATCTGTATGTCCTCTTTGGAGAAGTGTCTATACAGGTCCTTTGGCCTTTTTAAAATTAGACTCTTTGTTATTTTGGGTGTTGACTTTTACAAGTTCTTTATAAATTTTGGATACTGACCCCTTATCAGATGTATCAGTGAATATGTTCTCCCATTCAGGAGGTTGTATTTTCATTTTGTTGATGTTTTCCTTTGCTGTGCAAAAACTTTTAGCTTGATGTAGTCCATTTTTTTCTTTTGTCTCCCTTGATTGAGGAAATATATCAGATAAAACATAGCTATGAGCAATGTCCAAGGTTTTACTGCCTGTGTTTTCTCTAGGATTTTTATGGTCTCAGGTGTAACATTTAAGTCTTTAATTCATTTTTAATTTATTCTGGTGTGTGGTATAAGAAGTTGATCTAGTTTCATTTCTCTGCAAGTATCTGTCCAATTTTCCCAATACCATTTACTTAATAAACTATCTTTAGTCCATTGTATGTGCTTGCTTTAACTGTCAAATATTGACTATAAAGGTGTGGATTTATTTCTGGGCTTTATATTCTGTTCCATTGATCTATGCATCTGGTTTTGTGTCAGTACCATGCTGTTTTGATTACTATGACCTTGTAGTATAGTTCAATATTAGGTAGCATAGCGGGATTCCTCCAACTTTGTTCTTCTTTGTCAGATTGCTGTTGTTATGAGGGTCTTTTTGTGATTCCATATAAATTTCTTAAATACTTGTTCTAGTTCTGTGAAATATGTCATTGGTATCTTGATAGGAATTGTGTTGAATCTATAGACTGCTTTGGGTAACATGGACATTTTAACGATGTTAATTCTTCCTATCCATGAATATGGTATGTGCTTTCACTAATTTGTACCTTCAATTTCTTTCTTCAGTGTCTTATAATTTTCTGAGTAACAGGTCTTTTACATCCTTGGTTAGATATATTCTTAGGTATTTTATTCTTTTTGAAGAAATTGTACATGGGATTATTTTCTTCATTTCCCTTTCTGATAGTTCATTATGGCATATAAAAATGCAACTCTTTTCTGGATATTAATTTTGTATCCTGCTACTTTGCTGATTTTTTTAACCAGTTCTAGTAGTTTCTCGCTAGAATCTTTAGAGTTCTCTATGTACAGTATCATGTCATCTGCAAATAAAGACAGTTTCACTTCTTTCTTTCCAATTTGGATGCCTTTTATTTCTTCTTCTTGTCTGATTGCTATGGCTAGGACTTCCAGTACAATGCTGAATAAGAGAGGTGAAAGCAGACATCCCTGTCTTGTTCCCAATCTTAAGGGGAACACTCGTAGTTTCTGCCCATTGAGTACGATGCTGGCAGTGGGTTTGTCATATGTGGCCTTTACTATGTTTAGGTATGTTCCCTCAATTCCCACTTTGCTGAGAGCTTTTTATCATAAATGGGTGCCAAATTTTGTCAAATGCTTTTTCTACATCTATTGACATGATCATGTGGTTTTTATCCTTCATTTTGTTTATGTGGTATATCACAGTTATTGATTTGAGAATGATGTGCCAACTTTGCATTCCCAGAATAAATCCCACTTGATCATGGTATACGATCTTTTTGACATTTTGCTGTATTTGGTTTGCTAATATTTTGTCGAGGGCCTTTAGCATCTATGTTCATCAGAAATATTGGCTTATAATTTTCTATTTTTTTTGTAGTGTCTCTATCTGGTTTTGGAATTAGGATAATGCTGGCCTCATAAAATGAACTTGGGAATCTTCCTTCCTCTTGAATTTTTTGAAATATTTTAAGAATGAGTGGTGTTAGCAAGATTACCAGATATAAGACCAATATACAAAAACCAATCACATATCTATATACCAGCAATAAACAGCAAATACAGAATTTAAAATAGCATTTAAAATATCAAGTATAACTAAGAACAAGTATTTTTAAATAATGCAAGATTCAAACAGAAGAATTTTTTAAACTTTATTAGGAGATATGAAATAATAACTAAATAAATTGAGACTATACCAGGTTTATAATTAGGAAGACCTAATATTATCACAAGGACATTCTCCCTAAATTAACCTGAAAATTCAATATAAGCTAATGAAAATCCTAAGAGGGGTTATTCATGGAACTTTAGAAGCTGATTTTAAAATTCACATGGAAGAACGGAGAGCCAAGAACAGCCAAGACATTCTGTAAAAGAAGAGCAAGAAAAAGAAGAGCAAGAGCTGGACCCTTTCAAATATTAGGACTTCTTATAAAGCTAACTAAAGAAAAAACAGATGCTCACCTATAGAATATGAGAGCTCAGAAAAAATGCCCCCACACACATATAACTTTATAAATGATAAAAGTGGTGAATCGTATGATAAAATTGAAAATTGAATCTCTATTTCATATCATGCAAAAACTAATTCCAGATGGATCCGAACTTAAAATATCAAAAGAAAAACTTTTAAATTTTAGTGGAAAATACTTTTTTCTTTCTGATCTTGACAGGGAAGGCTTTCTTTATAAAAACACAAAAGTATTCATTTTAAAATAAAATATTAATGAATTTGACTCTGTTAAAAGCAAGGACATCTGATTATTGAAAGTCACCGGGAAAGGGTGTCTCCCACCCATGCAATCACCAAAGGGACAGTATCAAGACTGTATTTAAACCTCTCTAATAAGAAGGGAAGTTCAATTAACCCAATTTTTTAAAATCTGGGCAAAAAACATACATAGGCATTCTCTAAAAGAAGAAATACCTGGCAATAACTATTCAAATAAATATTTAACCTCATTATTGATCAGAAAAATGCAAATAAAGATGATTATAAACCCACATAATTAACCAAAACATAAGTCTGACAAATACCAAGTGTTTAGAGAGAATATGGATGAACAAGGTTTCTTAAGTATTGCTGGTCAGAATATAAATTGGTACAACTACTTTGGAAGGCAGTATTGCATTATTTGTAAATTTGAACATTCAGATAAATACTTGATGACCTAGGAATTCCACTCTGAGGTGGAAACCAGAGGGAACTCTTATTTATGTACAGCAGACAACACATCCAAGAGTCTTCTTGGCAACAGCAGTCATAATAACAAAAGTCTGGAAATAACCCAGACAGACATCTATTCACAAGAAAATATGTAAATAACTGTAGGTCTGTTCCCACCATGAAGAGTTATACTGCCCTCAGAAAGAGCACACTACTGATGCACACACAAAAAACAGAGAGAGAAATCTTGGCAACATAATAACTGGAAAATTAAGTCCCAAAAGATTACCAATACCAACATACCATTTTATCAAATACAAAATGAAATATAAAATTTAAGGATATATTAAACAAGGAATCAAAATAATACTCAAACTAAAACCCCTACCTCTCTAAAAACTTATCCTAAAAGTATAAATCTCTAGAATTTCCATGGTGTAATATGCAATCTACTTTACTTATTTCACTTGATAAATACAACTATGTACTTCATCAAGAACAAATGAAATACAAATGGAAAAAACTAGAAGTGTGCGACAATAAATGTTCTACCATCTCACATTATTTATTTGTAAGAGTTTGCTTGCTCATTTAAGGACAGAGATCACCCTCTCAGTCACAATGACAATCATGAAGAACTCTAGTGAACCAGAAAAATATTAGTCATATTACTGTGAAAAGGTACATGCTGGAAAACAGCTTATTCACGTAATTTATCTTAACACACTTGGTACAGTGGCTGCCTGTAGCCATTTTTGACTGAATGGGGTTGGCCATACATTTGCTCAAAGATTATTTTTGAGCCCAGTTAGGGAAATCTTTTAGCTCCTAAATTAGAAGCCTAAAGAGCTTGGCAGCTTTCACATGTGGGAAACCTATTGAGCAGTGAATGGAATAATTATTCCCTAGGACTGTGTATTCTGGACCCGGGAATGCAGCTCAGAGATCCACGGAAGCCACATTTGCCCTCCCCACTCTCAACACTAAAAATGGGGGGGGTCCCTCCTTAATGTCAATAGTCTATCCTGATGACAAATAATTGCCTTTGATTGTCAGATTATTTAATATACTAGTTATATGTATACAACCAATCAACCTATTGTCCTGAACAACAGAGAATGTCCCACTTCTGTTCTGAATACTCAGGCAGTGCTTAGCGGGTACTGGAGAACCTGCAAATTAAATGTAACAGTATTGCCACGAGTTTTCACGACTCTGCCTATTTAGGTTCCAGTCACATGTCATATATATGCATATATATTTTACATATAGATACATACACATATACATAATCTTTCTCCTTTGAAAAGGGAAATAAATAGTGGTAAGAGTTTTAAGCAACATGACTTTGGTGTTTTTTATCAACCAAATGAGGATATGGAAATGGATTCAGTTTTCTAAATCAGTAATTTTCCAATTATTAGGTATGCAATTCATGAGATGTAATAACCAAAACACAAATATTTGTATGTCTTATAAAGTATCATAGAATGCCATAATTTCAAAAGAACACCCACACACACTCCAAAACCACCTGCACGTGCTGACAATGTTAGTGACACAGCAGTGGACACAGCATTTCTCAAGAGCATGAACTTGAGCTTAATCACAATCTGTCCCCCAACCTGACTGCAAGCTGAGAGCAGGGACTGTTCTATTTATTATTGTATCCCAAGGGCACGATATAATATTCGTGCTTAGAAAACATTTTTTGACTACATGAATGAACTTGGCATTATGTGTCAAGAGCCTTTAAAATTTCTTCACACCCCTTTAAACCAGTAATACTACTCCTAGGAATTTACCCTAAAGAAATCACTGGGGAAACAAAGATACATAAACAAGGATGCTTGTTGCAACATTCCTTATAATAATTCAAAATCTGTATGTTCAACAACAAGAGAATTGGTAAATGTGGTACATCACACAATGTAATGTGCTACTAGCAGCTATTTAAAAGCATATTTACATAGTGTAATTATTGACAAGGATAATTTACATACTATAACATTATATATACAATCTATATAAAGCATATATAACATATACAACTAAGTTCTAATTTATTATATAGGTATGCATGTGTATACTTTTATCCATAGAAAAAGAACTTGTAGAAAAAATACATCAAAATGTTAAAAGCAGTTACATTTTGCTAATAAATAGAACTTAGCAGTCAGTATATTTAAAACCTTACAAAAATAAAATTACCCTTACTAATGAATTTAGTTACTAATAAACATACTCTTTTGTGTGTGTGTTCTATCTGTAAGTTATCCAACAACCACAAAAAAAGCATTTAGTATTTAGTCTTATAAGACAGAAACGAGACATTCATAAGGAAGAGGAAAATATGTAAATACAGTTTAAACACCACAAGAGCAACTCCACCAAAATGAGCACATGCTTTAAAAATAGTCATGCAAATAAAATATCTCATTGGAAAGGTAAATATTAGTGAACACTTTATTCGAAATATAGAAGCATTCATATTTACAGTAATGATAACAGTGAAGTATACTTTATAAAAATACTTTCAAATCTTTTAAAATAACAAATACAGTTGTTTCCAAATTTTGCTTTCTAAAAATAAAATTCTGCTACTAATTCTTATCGAGGATGCCAGATTTTCCTTCTTTAATACTGTCTTATGCTATTCCAGCCTAAATTCCACGACTATCTCAGAATTCTGGGCTCATCTGATGGAAACAAGGCACCCCTGCAGGAAGGCAACCTGAAACCACAGGTCCCAGTCTGGCTCCCTCATAATCCTTTGCACCAAGTCGCCAAAGCTGCTAAAATTAAACTGCGGAGACCAGACACGCACTCCAACGGTTTTCGGGATTTTTAATTATTTGTTATTTTACTGTTGTTGTTGTTTAATCTAGGAAAAGCTCCCACTATAAAGGTTTCAAAACAGAAGTGAAAAAGCAAGCGTGGACCTTGCCTCGCTGGTAGGCCGTGCTCAGGCACACACTCGCTATTCAGCTGAGTTTACTATGCTGTCTAGTGTCTTTGATCAGTTTTTCTCCGTGTTGATTAAAACAAGCTAAATAGATTTTCATGAAAATTTAGGAAGTTCTATAACTTGGACAACGAGTATTAGGGTTTTAGGAAAGATGAAGAGTAGTTCCGTATAATTATTGAAGTAGCCGAGGGTCCACATAGGCTAAAAGCTAAGTAACCAGGAACCCCGAGTATCTTAAACCCAGCTTCAGAAACCAAACAGACCTGGACAGATACTGCACGCTGGCCTGGGGAAAAGAATGTCTGCCTCAAGTAACACCCACATTTTGGTCATAGCCTTGGCTACTGTTCAGCTGAAACCACCACCAAGTCTAATTTAAAAATAAGAGTTCTGGTATATCTGAGATGACACAGAATTTGACATAAAGATATCCAAATCAACCAGGAGACTTTACCAACACATGCAAGCATATCACAGATACCAACAAGAACGTTTACGTTAATGCATTTCAATGATTCATCAGTGCTAATAAATACTAATCTATTAACAGGGGAAAAGCCAACAATGTCATCACAGGCAATGTTACCACAGGTGAATCCCTGACTATATAATTTTCCATTTGTCACAAGCACAAATTTTAACATTAAATATTTAAAATAGCCACCAGGTAGCTTATCTAACTCTGAATCGTTCAGCATTCATCTGAATGTTTATAATCACATAACTACATCACATTAATCTGAAGTAGTAAAATTCCTGAGCAAGTTCCCATGGTACTCAACTAATTTCAATAAATAAATTGTACATCTAAAAACAAAGAACTAGGGAAATGTTAAGAATAAGGCCCAGAATCCTAAATCTTTGGGGAGGTCTTCAAGCGCAAAAACAAGTAATTTTAGAATGAAACCAAACAGTTCCTTATTCAAAAGCTATTAAACATATAGCAATCACTATTCCAAGGAATAAGTAAAAGATAAAAATATAAAAAGCTAACAAAGGTATTTGATAAGTGCATAGATAATAGAGCAGGAGCCAGTTCTTAAAGACAACATACTCAAAACACCTGCCTTGTCTCAGAGAATGTTTTACAGCTGCCGTGACAGGAACTGCAAGTTGTCTCTCTGTGTCTGCTCTCTTCTAACATACCAGTATTTTTAGTTTGCCATATTGCCACTTAGCTAAAGACTCATTTCCCAGGCTCCCGCTGCTAGGTGTCAGCACATCACTAAGTTTTAACTAATAGGATGTGAGTATATATGCTATGTGCAACTCTCAGTCATGATCTTTCCCCAGGCTGGAATATGGTTTAGATGGTCAGAGCTCTGGCAGCCACTTTAGACTGTGAGATGGGTGATATGTGAGCATCAAGGTACAAAGAGCCTAGGTCCTTGGTAACTGTGGAAACACAGTCAGCCCTGGACCTTCTATCCAGATATATGTATGGGAGAGAAATAAAATTCTATCTTGTTTGCACCATGACTATTTTGAGTTTATAAGCACAGCAGCTAACATTTATTTAGCTCTTACTACATACCAGACACTATGCTAAAGGCTTTGCATATAATCTCTCATTTACTCAGAACAACACTTTAAAACCAGGCCTCTGGGGGAAAATTAGGACAACTATAATAGACCAACAATAAAAAACAAAAAGGCCTGTGGAGGAGGGGTAACTTGCCTGGAGTCACTCAGCTATCAGCAGTTGAACACTGACCTATCTGATGCCAGTACCATGACCAGGCTGGGAACTGCGCTCCACACCCTAAATCCCACTTGCCTGGTGTGGAGAACAACCAAGATTCCCTCTCACAAAACACCCCAGGAACACTGATTTGTATGTCCCTCAGATTTTACTGTCATATCTTCAAGACTGTGCAGAACACAAATGTATATGAGGTCTTTCCAGAAGGTACCCAGCCATGTAATATGAAAAATAGAGACATTTATTGAAGAAGATACAAGAAACATTGTACCTAGGACAAAGATGCCTCAGTCCCCTTCAAAGCAGGCACCTTGGGACCTCACACAGTTCTCCCAGTCGCCATCAGCTACCCCATCGTATTTTCCTGAGTCTCATCAACACTTTGAAATCTCTTCCTTTTCAAAGGTGATTTAAGTTTTGGGAAAAGCCAGAAGTCTCAGGGCACCAAATCTGGGCTGTAGAGGGGCTGAGTCACCTGGGTGATTTGATGTTTTGCCAAAAAACTCTACATAAGACGTGATGCATGAGCGGGTGTGTTGTTGTGATGAAGCTGCCAATCACCAGTTGCCCATAGCTGTGAGCTTCTGAATCATCTGAATAGTTTATGCAGAGGAATGTTCAAGCTTAATGCAAAGTTTGATGCAGACTTCTTGTTCTACTTCCTCAGTCATTTCGAAGGTAACAGCCACACAGTGCACATGCTCACTCAACAGCATCCACTGCCCCCACTGACTAGTACAGTGAAGTCGTCATTGTTCACACATGCGCATTCCAGTCCACTCTCCTTGGCTGCCAGGTTACATCGATGTCACACAAACCATTCTTGTTATAGTAACAATGGCTGGACTTTTTCCGGACCGGTCTCATACGTTTGTGACATGATATTCTACATATCGTGTATAATCGTATCACATCAGAGCACAGAAATGAGAAGGTGTTGCATGGTCGAGGTTCACAGAGGAAATCTATCACTCCACTGCCACTCCAATATAATACAATGGAAAGTCATTCCATACAGCTATACACCAAACAGTTCAGTTTGGGTTTTTGATTTTTTTATTTTTGGTGTTTTTTTGGGGGGTGAAACAAGATTATAGAGGACCTTCCGTTTCTACATTATATATTTATATGCTGTCTGAGTTTTAGAACTAACTAGTGTTACTTTTATTATCTCAAAAGGCAATAAAGTTTTCTTAAAACATGTCCTAGGAATTTTCCTCTTTATAATTTTATCATTTAAGAACACGTAATTGTAAGTTATGAAGAAAAAGTGTCAAGTGCTAGAGAAATGTAATGATTTGAATGAAGTGATGAAAATATAGATATACAGCATCTTAGTATTAGATATAGTTAGTGGATATAACACTAACATAATATAATATGGGAGGAGAGTTAATTTAGGTAAAACATAAAAGAAAGAAGAGGAAAACTATTCCAGATGTATGTTCAGTGTGCAGAATACATGGGTTAAAGTCCTATAGCCTTGGTGGAGAAAGGCTGAAAATTTTTTTTCTGAGCTTCCCAGCAGACAGGACAAAAAGGAGCTCAAAGTGTCCACCAGATGATAGGAAGTGAGCCGTTAGAAGGAAGCAGAACCTGTTGAGATTCTCTCTCTGGTGAGTCCACAGAACTTTTTCACAAAATGTATTGTGTCTCCAAACACAAAAAGAATTTTTGAAACTTTGGGGCTCAGTTTCAAGTATAAAATTTTAATACTTTAAGACCAAAATTTAAATAACTTAAAACTGCTTTCATGCATATTCTATAGAACCTGAAATAAAACATCTCAGTTTAGTGGCTGGCCTAGTTTCCAACCACCTTCTCTTTTATATAAATGATATATTGTAATTTACTTTCCACAATTTACTTTCTTTGCAGACACTAATATCTTAACCATTAGTAACCCATTTTTAAATATGCAGCCCTAAAATCATTATAGTCTGACATTTTTATATGCTTATAAAACACATTTTATTCCAACTGTTTTTATTAGAAGAAATGTGGCCTGCTGAAACCAAAACCTACATATTTTACTTTGGAAAAAAAAGGCAGCTGGAAACATAAAACCCCACACATTTGCTTTTAACACTGCTTGAGAACTAAAACCTGTCACGTGAAATCGACATCTATTCATGGTTTGCTCAAAGAAACGGAGACAGGTTTTAACAGAAAGCGGCACTCTGAGCCCACGCCACAAACCACGGCACCCTCGCCGCCCCCAGGGCGGCCACGGGGGCGGCTGCGTGTGCTGGGCTCCCCGGACGAGGGCTTGCTTTCACAGGGTCTCTGTCTCGCTGCGCCGTCTCCAGCTTCAAGAACACAGAAAGAAATTCTTTGGACTTCAGCCTCTGAGGAGGCAAGCAAATTATGTTAACCACATGCAAACATTTACATTACTCTATGGTTTATTTCCACATCTTTCCAAAAAATTGATTCTAAAATCAGATCTTAGGAGACTACATATGACACAACATCCACATTATTTCTTTTCTTGCCTCATGAAAAGACAAAAATTGTGAAAACAAGTACTTAATATCATTTAAAATGTAATATTCTGATTACAGATGTGTTTATATTAAAGTACATATTTGTTTCTTAAAAATACAATTTATACCCAAACTCTCCCACGCACAGATGGAGGATGGAGATGCCCAGGAGTAGCCAGTGCATGGAAGCCCCTGGTCCGGCCCAGGCCAGGGAAGGGAAGGAAACGAAACATAAGTGGACAGAAGCGGGTGGAGGCGAAGTATACCGGCAGCAGAGGCATGGCTGGGCTCTGAGTGTGGGGGGCAGGTCAGCAGAAGCTCGTAAGGCGGTTAACAGCCCAAATAACCAACCGATCTCCAGCATAGTGTCCCAAACACAAGTCTGTATGTTCTCTGCTAGTTTATCTCTTATAGACATTTCCTGTTGGAACTTCAAAACTTTGCATGAACCATGACCAAATAGGGTTTATCACTGGAATATAAAACTAGTTCAATATGCAAACCCAACCAATATAATCTATCAGATTAGCAGTCTAAAGGGAAAAAGAAAATGACAACAATATAATCACATCAACTGATGCAGAAAAGCATTTGACAATTCATATAAAAACTCATAAAATTCATAATAAAAATTCCCAACAAAGTAGGAAGAAAAGGGAAGTTATTCAACCTAATAAAATCTGTAGCTAACATCGTACTTATTTAATTGAGAAAGACTGAATTTCTCCTACGATTAGAAACAAAGCAAAAATGCCCATTCTCACACTTTTATTCAACACTGTACTGAAAGTTCCAGCGGTCCTAAGGAAAAAGGCAAGGAAAAGAGATAAAAGGCATAGAGATTGGAAATAAATAAAGCTATTCCTATTCATAGACAAGATGACTGGCTATGAAGAAAGCCCTAAGGTATTGGGGGTCTCCTAGAACTAATAAGTCATTTTAGCAAATGCACAGACAAAAATCAAGACTCAAAAATTAATCGTATTTCCATATATATTAGCAATGTACAACTAGAAACTGAAAAGTACAATGTACAATGTACAACTGAAACTTCATTTACAATAGTTCCAAAAAATCAAATACTTAAGTTTATTTTTTTAATACTTAAGTTTAAATCTGAAAATTATGCATAGGATCTACATACTGATTTAAACTTAACTATAATCAGCTCCTGAAAAAAACCAAAGAAGACCTTTTTAAATAGAAAGGCATACCATATTGATGGATTTGAAGATTCAACATAATAAACGTTGGTTTTCATCAAATTTATCTATAGATTTGTGCAACCCCAATCAAATCTCAGCATGACTGTCTGTAGATATAGAGAAGCTGATTCTAAATTTATATGAAAAGACAAATGAACTAGGATAGCTTAAATAATTTTGATAAAAGAAAAATAAAGTTGGAGAAATCACATGACCTGATTTTAAGACTTACGATAAAACTAGAGTAATTAACACAGTTCAGGAGGACTTCCACTCAAGATGGAGGCATAGGTAAATGCTGTACTCACATCTTCCCAAAACCATATCAAAATTACAACTAAACTGCAGAACTACTATCTTTCAAAACCACCTGAAATCTAGCTGAATAGAAGTCCTACAACTAGAGATTTAAAGAAAGCACAGCAAGACTGGTAGGAAGGGCAGAGCCGCAGAACAGGCTGGTGCCACACTAAATGTGGGGGATAAAAATCGGTGGGATATCTCAACTTTGGTGGTCCCCTCTGAGAAGCAAAGGGTCTCAGTACCACACCAGGCCCCTAATCACTTTCCATTCAGCTCTACAAGGCCAGTAATTCTTAATCTCCACTCAAACTAAGAACTTGAGGCATAGAAAAGTCAAGTAACTTCTTCAAGGTCAAACTATTAGTAGTAAGAGGCAGAGGAGGGAGTCAAAAACAGGCAACTCGGCTCCATACTTGTCACAATACTGCCTCTTACTAGGACCTTAAGACCCCAGACTCCATCACACATCCCAGCAACCACCACCTAACACACTGTTGGGCATGCAACAGATACTTTACGATCTAAATCGCTGGTGTGCTACCTGGGCTATCTTCGCAAATTCAGAGAGCACCTTCAGGGGAAAGTTTTTAGAACCTTCTGTTTTAAAGGGTTCTAGTTTCTTTAATTTTTCATTTCATTCCACCATGAAGAATTTCCTGAACAACAACAACAAAATCTACTCACGTGTAACAGAGACAAAATGTCAGTACTTAGTCATATGTTAAGATTTTTATGTAAACACTGCTCAGAATGGGTACGAAAACAACACTAATAAACTCAAAATCCTCCCGAGAAAATATACTTTATGTCCCAGTGAAAGGCCTTTACTAAAACCATCCCCTCGCGCCCCACACACAGAGGAACATTCCAAGGTTTCTTGTTCCTAAAGAGATAAATTATACAAGCCCTCCGAGAATTCTGATCATTTTTAAGATCTCTATCTTAACAGTTTGTTTTTGGAAACCTCAACATTTGACACGATTCTGGATAATGTGTGGTTTAAAGGTAAAGAAATTATTATAGTCAGTTGTCCATGGCTGTCTCTCTATGAAGTGTGTGCCTATTGAACATAGCTCACCTGTACAAAACAAAAAATTCCAAAAGATGAGTCTTCCCACTGATATTTTTCTTCTGCAACATTCTACTAAAGTGAGATTAAAGCTAAAAGAACAAGAAAGACTTCTGAGAAAATTTCAAGGCACCTGGCCATCATCCAGACCTTTGGTTAGGTTCTGTGATATACTACAGACAATAGACATGTCTTCTATCTGTTCATATGTACAGCAATATCATTACAATAAAATAGTAAACTATCACTGAACTATGATTTTTTTAGCTTAATTCAAATCTTTACTCACATAATCAGCTAAAAACATTAGCAAAATGGATAAGAAAACTATCCAGCTAGCCCTGGCCGAGTAGCTCACTCAGTTAGAGCACTGTCTCAGTTGTAGGTTCAATCCCCAGTCAGGGCACATAGAAGAATCAACCAGTGAATGCATGAATAGTTGGAACAACGAAAGTCGATGTCTCTCCCTCTCTCTCTTTCTTTCTTTTTCTCTCTCTCTCTCTCTCTCAAATCAATCAATAAGTAAATATTTTGCTTTAAAAAACCATACAGCTAATAAAACTCATTTCAAATAATGAATTTGGAGCAGGATAATTTTAGTGAGCATAAAACAGAAGTAAAAACATTATCTTATCAAGGACAGCAATACACTAATGGAATTTACCACTTTT
Source organism: Micronycteris hirsuta (assembly GCA_004026765.1). NCBI lineage: Eukaryota > Metazoa > Chordata > Mammalia > Chiroptera > Phyllostomidae > Micronycteris > Micronycteris hirsuta. Next base: position 25,897 of record PVJI01005813.1, on the reverse strand, counting down.
ATCTTAAAGGGATTCTCCAGGAAACCCCAACATTGTGGGGCAACCCACCCCTGGCACCCAATCACCTCTAGCAAGAGACTATAAACAAGACAATGTGACCACTAGGTGGCACCTTCACACCGTTTCTTTCCTCAGGAAATCTTCCTCCTTCACCGGCTTTCCCAGCATAACCGCAGTGCAAAACTTATAGAAGTGCCTCACTTTAACAAAGAAAACAATCAAAATAATTTAGAAAACATATTTTAATAAAAAATTCTCCCTATAACTGTCTACATATAATTCTTTGTTATATAATCACCAAAGAATAACTCACCAAACTGTAATTATAAACTGGTATTCTGTCTCCCACTCTTTGGTAGGTATTATCCCGGTGTTACAATACAGGATGGGACAAAAGTAGGTTTACAGCTGTTCATATGGAGAATAATACAATAATTAATAATAACACAAAAATAAACTGTTTCACGTACTCACTACTGCAAACCTACCTTTGCCCCACCTAGTATAAAATGGAAATGAATTCACTTGCATTCCTTTTTGTCATAAATATCTTCTGTCTGCACATGGCAGCCTTTCCGCCCCTCCCTATGTAAGTCTGTGTCCGACTGAAAGAAATAATAAACAGTAGCCTCTAACACTTTTCAAATCCCAGTCAATGATAGTAAATGCCAAATAACCCTGCAGACAAGGTAGAATGTATATAAATACTTCATCCATTTTAAATAAACAAGGTTGATGTTTTTAAAAATTTTTTTAATAGTGGGTCTAGACTATGACCTTGCACCATTCACAGTCAGCAAATCTCCCAAGACTTGGTAATAACATCATTAGATTGCAAGGGAAAGTCTCAGTAATGGGCATTTTGTTTATTTGAAAATTTTAAATTTCTTTTGTTTGTCACTGGCACAGGCATCAGGCAGACAGTTCTGCCTGTTCATGTGCAAACTGTCACCCCTGTTCCAGATGACTACCAATAGGCTGGGTCCCAAGTAAAATGTAAAAGTATGTGCAGTTTCTCCTTGGCAATCTCAATCTTTCCTTTGCCTCCCCAACTTGTTTCCTTCCCTGTTTTTCAGCCTCTTGCTCAATAACACCTCCTGCTCTTGGTACCTGATGCCCTTTCTCCTCTACAACCAACCAAAGCAAGGGTCTGGAATCAGCCATTTCCATGTAAGGTGACTGTGTGCCAGTTCCTCCGCAGCGCTGCCCCTCCCTCCTGCTTGGCCCCCTGACACTTTGTCACCTGCCTCTAGTTCAGCCCCTACTGCCTCACGTTGTAACTGCTACAGGAGGGTCTCCTCTTTGCAGGAGTCCTCCAGAAATGCTTTCTTGGCGATTGTGTCTCTTGCCTTGCTCTATTCACATTTTAAGCCTCTTCACTAATTCTGCTAAGAAAGGCTTTCCCTCCATTTAATGCAGGAGTTCTTAATCTTAGAGTTCAAGAACAAGAGTTTTGTCTGCATGTATATGAGCACTTTTTTCCCAGGAAAAAGGTTCATAACTTTCATTAGATTCTTAAGGGGGTCTCTAACCCCAAAAATGTAGAGCCAAAGCATACTAAAAAAAACTTCTGTATGAGAAACCAGAAAGGAGGTATACTATTGGACTAGGGGGCCTTCCGAGCAGCCCTAGGACCATTTCAATAGGCAGCTACCTACTCTACTTGTAGGTAATTATCTCCTAAACATAAAGTAGACAGACTAGTCCCTACAAAGAAAACCAGACCAGTTTGTTCCAAGGCCGTTGCAATGATATGTACTCACAAAATAAGTACTCTAAAGAAACCACAACTGCAGGCAGAGGATGAGAAGGATATATATGCAAGCAACCCCTCTCATCAGAAAGATAAAGCCATGTTTAAGTCAAATTATTATATTTAAATAATAATAAAAAAACTAGTTACCTGAACATCCAAAAAATGATGTCAATCACTAAAGTCCTCCAAAAGAAAATATTGGAAGTAAATGAAAAATCTTTTGGGTGCCTTATTATTTTATTTCCCTCTTTTGTTTTCTAATACAGGTTTTCTTAAGTCATTAATTTCTCATCTTGAAAATCTACTCTTCCACTCTCCCTTTAACCAACAACCATCAATCAAACTATCAATCAAAACTGGCCTAATAGGGGACTTCTGGCCAAGATGGAGGCATAGGCGGATACACTTCACCTCCTCGCACAACCAAAAGAAGGACAACAATAAAATCAAAACAAAAAATAACCAGAACTGCCAGAAGATCGAACTGTACAGAAGTCCGACAACCAAGGAGTTAAAGAAACATTCATCCAGACCGCCACAAGGAGACATCCACGTACAGTCCTGCCCGCCGGACACCTGAACTTGGGAAAAGGCCACCGAGCATGTAGGCACTTTCACTTCCACCGCCAGTCCCTCCTCTGGAGAGAAGCACCTGCCTAGGCACGGGCCCGACTGGGCCAGAGGGCTCTGCGTGGTCACTGACTCAGCAAGGATCAGGAGGCGGGAGTTAACATTGGAAACTTTAAAGTATAAACATCATCCAGTATGAAAAAAAGTCCTCAAAGGGAAACATTTTGCTGCTGTGGAAGAGGTGTAACAAAAAGTAGCAGAAGCACTAAAAGGCATCAAAATCGATGAGTTCAAAACTTTTTTGAGCAGTGGAAAAAACATCTCGATAGGTGTATTGCACCAAATGGAGAGTACTTCGAAGGTGACTGAAGCTTAAACTTGTAAGCATAAATACACAATTTTTAATAAATTACAAAACAACTAGCCTCATAGGTAGGAGGCCAGTACCTATGCATCAGACTTTCAGGGTTGGATTCAGATGGTTTGGAGTGGAGTTTTTCTGATAAATTACAAAAGAGACACTTGAGGAAGCTATTATGTGCAAAGGGCAAAACTTAATGTTAGCTAAGATTTAAATGGGACCATGAAAAAGGCTGTTTTTCAACCAGAACGGGGCACAAGGCTGCCCTACTTTTCTGCCCTGCCCAAATCCAAGCTTCAGGGGAATTTACCACTGCAAGGGGACAAAAGGGCATGCTCATCAGCAGAGAAGGAAAAGTGACCATAGAGCCAGACTCCAAGTAAAGCCTACTGCCAACTACCCCAGGCCACATCTAGCCAGAGCATAGCCCCTGAATCTACCTGCCTCTGGAAAGGAAAGCGGGAGGGAGAGAAGAAGAGAATGCAGGAGGGAGGGAAGGGGGTGGAGAGAGAGAAGGAGAGAAAAGGAAGGAAGGAAGGGAAGGAGGGAGGAAGGAAAAGAAAGAAAATGAAAAAGAAGGAGGGACTGGCCAGGCCTCTTCCCATTACAAAAAAGTCAGTGGAAAAAAGAAAAACAGCAAACATTTACACGTGAGGGCTTCGTCCCTAGAAAAATGTGGACACGTCAAGGTTTCAAAGTAGAATAGCATTCCCCTTCTTTGGGAACCTTGCCCTAGAACAGCAATTTTCCACAGGTGCGCCACAAGAATTCTTACAGCATGTAATTAATACCTGCCTATTTAGTCAGGGGCACTGACCTCTTTTCCTTGGATTGTCAAATAAAAAAATGACAACAGCCAACACAACAGAAGCTGTCCGGTGTGAATGCCCTGTCTTGAACTATAAATAAATAGGTCATATAATACAGTTGCATCTTATTGGTCATATCACATAATAAGACTGTATCTGATTGGTTAACTCTTGGTACCAGAAATCCTTATATACAAGTATAGGCACTTGATTTTTTAAAAAGTCACTATGGAGCAAAAAGGATAATTGTAATTTTTTTGGTAAATCAATCAAAATTATACCTATTTTTTTTTATTTATTGTTCTTCAATTACAGTTGTCTGCATTTTCTCCCCTCCCCTCCTCCCAGCCCACCTGGCTCCACCTCCCTCCCTTGCTTCCACCCTCCCCATCGGTTTTGTCCAGGTGTCCTTTGTAGCAGTTCTTAGAAACCCTTCTCCCCACAATCCTCTCTCCCCTCCCCTCTGGCTATTGTTAGACTGTTCTTAATTCCAATGTCTCTGGTTATATTTTGCTTGCTTTTTTCTTTTGTTGGTTATGATCCGGTTAAAGGTGAGATCATAGGGTATTTGTCCCTCACTGCCTGGCTTACTTCACTTAGCATAATGCTCTCCAGTTCCATCCATGCTGTTGCAAAGGGTATAAGCGCCTTCTTTCTCTCTGCTGTGTAGAATTCCATTGTGTAAATGTACCATAGTTTCTTGATCCACTCATTTGCTGATGGGTACTTGGGTTGCTTCCAGCACTTGGCTAATTATACCTATTTTCTGTCAGATCGACAAAAAATTATATTTTTTGGTGTGCCTCAGAATTTTAGTATTCGTTTATGTGTGCCATGAGATGAAAAAGGTTGAAAATTGTTGCCCTAGATTGTAAAACAGAGCAGAGAAGAGGCCTTGAATTCACCTGAGGGCAACTCTATCTAGCATGATGCCAGAGGTAGTTGGGAAAGTTCCATTCCAACCAAATACTTAGTGTCCCGATTTATTCTTCATTCCACAACTAGACTGTCAATGACTCGCCAAATAGTGAAAAAACAGTTCCTTATTTTATACTGTCGATAAAATGTAAAATTTTGTCAAATGCTTACAAGTGGGTTCTCTTTAAATTCAGATGATTTCCTACAAAGTTGAATAAACATATAAATAAAGAATGCCGGCAGGAAAAGACACCTCCTAGGGAACCTCCTAAGTATATGACTTTAACTGCGGGGACCTCCGGGCAATGAGAGGCACAAGGCAGGAGGAAAGACCCCCGGAAGGGAGGTGAAGCTCACCCTTGCACCGGCTGTGCTACCAGCGGATGGTGTGGCCCACAACAACTACCTCATATTAACTCCTAAATTACCCATGTTCAGGGTTATTTAAGCACCAAACAAAATAGATTATGTGGGAGAAACTGTGCAGCTATAAACCATCATTCATCTGTATTATAATTATGTCCCTACAAATCGTGGTTATTAGTTCACATCCCAAATCTACCTGAGCATTAAAAACTATTCTACAAAGTTTAAAGTGACATAATAAGTTTTGAATTACACTCTGGTTGGAAGAAAATACAGAGCTCTTTGGGGGGGAAAAGGATAATGCATCAGCCACATCTGCAACTCCATGTCCTAAATAAAGGGTTTAATCCCATCACATAACACAGCAAAGCCTGTTATCCTATAAAAGGGAAGTACTAAACCCTCAATTTAAGGACTAGTTACAATCAATTAAAGTAAGGACACTTATAATTTAGTGAGTAAAAATGTATGCTAAAATATAATTAGTGCCTGTGAATTAAAGCAGGATGGATTAGGCTAATTTGTGGAATGCTGTTGGAGAGAAGACCCTAGGTTTAAAAAGAAGAAGAAAATAAAGGATGACCCTGTGTTTGCACAGCAGCTAAGCAGCTTAATATTCGTCTCATCAACCACAATGGGAAGGAGGAGGAGCAGCGGGGCCCTCCCCTCCCCATCAGCCGACGTCATGCCTGCCTGGCACTGCAGTCCTCACGACATGGGCACAAGCTGAAGGGGCCAGGCTTTGTGCCCTCCACTCATTTCCCAGCTTCATTTATATGGTAATTAGAGCTCTGCTGCCAGAAGGAAAAGCATCTGCCAAAAGTAAAGTCCTCACAATAACAAAACTGGCATATGCTGTGATATCGCCAAAGTGCTGACTAAGAAATTTCTTTAATCTTCCTTTAAAGCCATAAAGTACTGTTTGTGTTATTATTAGCTGGGAATTTTTAACAGTCTTGCACTGACAGCAATTATTTAACACATGCACAAAACAATAGAGTTTCACACCACTTAATAAACCTTTGAGCTCTGTTACTTCCAACGTTCTCACTGGCTGGATTTTATGGTCTAGTAACTCCTGAACAGTCAAGTATACAAGCCACAAAAACAGTATGAAAATTATTTGAAACAACCTTTCTTTGTGCCCTTGCAGACTTTTAAACAAACGAGGCAGGCTCCGTGATTGCGGGCTCATTAAAAGATCTGTCTGCCCACTTCACTCACCACACTGAACTGCTGCAATAAATCTCTGCCAAGGAACCAAGGTGATTGGCTGCTGATCTTCCATCTCATTTTTCAAAATATCTGCCAGAGTAAAATTTAAGTATTTTAACAATCTACTTGAGGTACAGCTATATTGTTTCCTTTTTCAGGAAAAAGAATTCCTTCAAATATATGAATGCCAACTCTGAAAATCCTTTTTTTTAAAAAGTATGGCACATACAAAGAACATCAAAGGTACTGCTATCCAACATCACCTAACTGAGGAGCTATGATCAAACAATGAGGACAGAGGCTGTATGTGTTTAAAGAACTCTCCTGGAAGTCAGGAGACAAGGGCTATGGGCGAGTCACTTAAAGCCCTATGACTTGGTGCCTCACCCACACCAGAGGTGGTGACGGCTATGTCACACCCACCTCCAAGGTTGTCATGAAGATCAAGTCAACTGCAGGGACCAGTACTTTGCAGCCTATAAGGCACAATACAAATAAAGGGAATGATTATGCTCTGCAAATGACACCAAGTGATCTTTTTGTTCTTCACTCTGATTCAAAGATTTTAATATGTAGCCATCTTGGCCACTAAGTCCATGTGATCTCCCTCCATTACTATGAGGGGTCAGTGAAATTCCCCTAACCCCCGGTCAAGAATATAGAAGTCAGCCTAGAAGAAAACATAAGCAGTAAAATCTTGGACATTATTCTTTTTAATATTTTTTCTGATATAGTTCCTCGGGTAAGGGAAACAAAAGAAAAAACAAATCAGACTACATCCAACTAAAAAGTGCTGGCGCAGCAAAGGAAACCGTCACCAAAATGAAAAGACAATCCACTGAATGGGAGAACATACTCACCAATGATACATCTGATAAGGGGTTCATACCCAAAATTTACACAGAACTCACACAACTCAACACCAAAAAGCAAACAATCCAATTGAAAAATGGGCAAAGGACCTGAATAAACACTTCTCCAAAGAGGACATACAGATGGCCAATAAACATATAAAAAGATTCTTAATGTCACTAATCATCAGAGAATCACAAGACAAAACCACAATGAGATACGACCTCACACCTCTCAGAATCACTGCCACCAACAAATCCACAAACAACAAGTGCGGGCGAGGATATGGAGAAACAGGATCCCTTGTGCGCTGCTGGTGGGAATGCAGACTGGTGCAGCCCTGTGGAAAACAGTATGGAGGCTCCTCAAAAAAGTAAAAATGGAAGTGCCTTATGACCCAGCGATTTCACTTTGGGATATTTATCCAGAGAAACACAAAACACTAATTTGAAAGAATACATGCACCCCTATGATCACTGCAGTGTTATTCACAATAGCCAAGCTATGGAAGCAGCCCAAGTGCTCATCAATAGATGAGTGGAAAAAAAAGTTGTGGTATATATATACAATGAAACATTACACCACCACAAAAATAGAATTAAATTACCATTATGACAGCATGGGTGGACCTACAGGATTTATGCTAAGTGAAGTAAGTCATCAGAGAAAGACAAATACCATATGATTTCACTTACATGTGAACTCTAAAGAACAATATAAATGAACAACAACAAAAAAAAAACAAAAACAAAAGCAGAAACAGACTCAGAGATACAGAGAATAGACTAATGGCCGCCAGAGGGGAGGGGCTTGGAGGAGTGGGTGGCGGTTACAACAGGCACAGTCATGTAAAGTACAGCATAGGAAATACAGTCAATGATAGTCTAACAGCTATACGGAGCCAGCGGGTACTGCAGATATGAGGGGGGACCACTTGGTAAAGTACATGATTGTCCAACCACTGTGCTGTACACCTGAAACCAATATAAAACAATATTAAATATACACTGTAATTGAAAAAAAATTTAAATAAAAAATGTAAAGAATATAGAAGTCAGACTATCAAAGTTTTAAGAATTATTAATCTGTCTAAACAGAATATATAATTAAAAATGGATGGCAAAAGAAACCAGCAAGCATTATAAAACAAAGTCAACTTTTAAAAAATCTAAATTATATACACAAAATTCTCAAAAACTATGTAAATGTGTATCTTTATATATATTTATGTGCAAATTTGAAGTACACTATTACCCATTTCTCAAAGGCATTTTTAGTCTAATCAAATAATTTAAAATCTACGTAAAGTGAGTTAGGTATCACAGAAAAATCATGACTTACATAATCTCCTTATTAGCCCATTTATTCCCCCCTAAACTTACCATAGAGATGTGTTGCAGTGGGGATTACATTTTCCCAGTGTACAGAATCACAGAACCACAGGTTTTATCTCTGTCTTGCCTTTATTGATGAAAGCTGTGCTTCTCCACTGTTTGCATATGTCAGCATTACCCCTGTTTGCTTAGACTGCAGGCCACAGCCATGCCATGCCCACTGTTTTGACAAGGTTCTAGGTGCCTACCTGGAGTTACTCCTTGACCTCTAGCTATACCAGGACCCACTGCTGGTCATTGTCTTTGGTGTCCCCTGCCAGCCTGCCCCCCATGGCTGCCAATCGCCATCCATATCCTTGTGGCATCCAATGCCCAACCGTTCTCCTCTGCTTATCTCACGCCACTCCGTCTCTCTGAACAGCTCAGGTTCTATCTGTCAAGTTTTCTTTCCTACTTCCCAAAGTATCAAATACTACCTTACATACTTTATCCTTCAAAATCTCTAAATTATTGTTTATGATCTCCCACTAGTTATATATTTGTTTCGTTTCCTTTTTAATTTTAAATTCTTAAAGACACAAATTTATTATGCTACTATCTTTGCAGACAAATTTAACATTACCATGTTACTTTCATACCCAAAGTTATGAGTGGGTAAAACCCCACTCTGTGCGTAGCCTTTCCACACTATGGAAAGCCCTATGTTTTTAGCAGGCATTTCAAATCCTCCTCCCCTCCCCCCCCTTGAGATACAATTGACACGTAACATTGTACAGTATTACAGTGTACAAAGTGTTGATTTAATATACCTATATGTTGCAAAATGATTAGCACCATAGCGTTAGCTACTACATGTACCTCCGTCCTGTCACATAGCTACAATTTCTTTTTTGTGACAAAAACAGTCAACAGTTGAGTATACAATACAGTATCAGTTAACAGGTGTTGGAAATCTTAATACATTATTAAGAGTTCACCAATGGCAGCATATTGCTTGAGTAACTGGCTCAGAAAATTCTCTGAAGGACAATCTTAGACCACTGACCCGTTGACCATGTGTGTTTTCATACAATGTAAAGATAAAGTAAATAAAAATAACAGTGAGTTTGCTAATTCTCAGTTGTTAACATTAAATTAAAATATTAAAAGCAGACTCTCTCAAGAAAAGAAATTACATTCTTCTACGTTTTTACATGTCACTACTTATCTGAACCTTTGATCCAAAGAAATGTGCCTAAGAAGAAATTAGCTGCAAAGTTCAAAGCTAGTAACAGGCACTTTAGCAAGAACATAATTAGATGGTGATTTCCTTGACATTACTTACTCAAAAAATGCTCTAGAGATGATTCAGGGCTTAGATATGAAAGGATATAAATAAATTCAATGGATCATTTCAAGAAACACAAAGCAACTTGCAACAGTCAACGTATTTCTCAGAAATGATTCTATATGATAATAAGCTAGAAAAAAAGTATTGTACCTTACAAAAATTTTAATGCTAGAAAACCATAAAGAGAACATTTGGAAATAGTTAAATCTGTAACATATATAACAAAGAGTATATGTTCTAAATATATAAAGATAGCTATGTATAAAATAGAGGAAAATCCTTAAAAAATGAGCAGAGTTAGCCCTGGCTGGTGTAGCCCAGTGGATTGCGCGCGGGCTGGGAACCAGATGGTCCCGGTTCAATTCCCTCTCAGGGCACATGCCTGGGTTGCAGGCCAGGTCCCCAGTGAGGGCCATGTGAGAGGCAACCAGACATTGCTGTTTCTCTCCCTCTCTGTCTCCCTCCCTTCCCCTCTCTCTAAAATAAATAAATAAAATCTTAAAAAAAAAAATGAGCAGAGTTACAAACAGACAATCCACCAGAGAAGAAATACAAACTACAGGTTCATTTAGAAACATTTCCAAATTCACAAGTAACCAAAAATGCAAATTTAAGCAACAATACCATTTTAAACTATCAGATTGGCAACTTTTTCTTAATGATAGCTCTACTGGCATAGATACAGCACTCTGGAGTACTGTCAGAACAAGGATAAATTAAACATCATCTTTGCATGATAATTTGGCAACAGAGCCAAACTTTACACAGATGCTTTGACTTAGCAAATTCCATGTGGGAATTTATCTAGGAAAATAATGCAGCATCCCCGCATAGACAAGGATGCTTCACAATAACGAAAGCACTAAACCTAACAACAAATGTTAACAACGAGAGGGCTTACTCAACAGACACACGCTCCTATAGTAGTATACTATTCTAAATGACGGGGTCGGTAGATACTTTAACATAGGAATTTGCCCATAATGTATTGTTAAATGAAAGAGCAGGCTATAAATCTGTGTAGAATATAATCCTGGTTCTGTTAAAAAAAAAAACAAAGAAAGAAGGAAGGAAAGGGAAGAGAGAAGATGGGAAGAGAGAAAAAGGGGAAAGGATGTCTGTGTGTTGTGGTGGGAGTTTGAGCATGTGGGGAGCATGTAAATAGAAAAAAATGTCACGCAGGACGGCCAAGGGCTAACTATAGTTGTATTGTAGGTCACCCTTCTAAGAAGTAACATTATGGGTGATTTTTTTTCTTTCTTTATATTTTCTGGGTTGCCTGAATTCTATTTTTAAAAAGCCATTTTCACTATGAAAATAAATTTAAATTGTAACCAAGTCTACATAATTACTTTATAATTAAAGAAATCTTTCCATAAATTTAATTTGAAATTTCTAAAAAGAAATCTTTAAACAAATTCTCCTTTATCTTTAGAAGCAGTAATTTAGCCCTGGCTGGTGTGGTTCAGTGGATTGAGTGCCAGCCTGCAAACCTAAGGGTCGTCGGTTCAATTCCCAGTCAGGGCACATGCCTGGGTTGCAGGCCAGGTCCCCAGTGGGGGCGGGGGGTGTGAGAGGGAACCACACACTGATGTTTCTCTCCCTCTCTTCTTCCCTCCCTTCCCCTGTCTGAAAATAAATGAATAAAATCTTTTTTTAAAAAAAAAAGCAGTAATCTATTATTTCTAGTTGGACACAGGAGAATACTTTGTCTTCACAAAGTGTATTTCTAGTTATGCAAAAAAAAAAAAAAAAAAAACCCACTAAGACTTCTTGTATGTCTGCAGAGACCATTAGAAAATGTTCTCTAGTACTTCCAATGGGAGAGGTATTTCAGTGGAGGCAGGACCTGAAACATCGGACTATTGCACTGGTAAATAGGGCATCTGATGCTGGTTGACCAAAAAGGAGATAAAGAAAACTTTATAATAATTCATTAATTAAATGAACTGGGATAAATAACAATCACATTAGCAAATATAATGCCCAAAGAAAGATTATTGACATATTCTAACTTCAGGAATCAAATACAAACTAAGTTGATATCAAGCTCAACAGCTAGAAAGATGAAGTAATAAATTCTTCTCTGTGTTCTCCATGTTCATCTTCTCTCATTCCTCCCAATTTAAAGAAGGAAAAGGCTGTACTAGCAGAATGATAAAGCAAGTTAAATGAAGTCCCACCATTTTAGTTAGACATTGTGAATTATTCTAAAAAGAAACAAATAGTTTCCTACTTCTTAATATACCCAAGAGGTGAAATGGCATTCTTTCTGCTTCCAAGATTATACATGTGCTTTCAATAAATGTTTTAATTTTTGTTTCTTGGTCATCATTTTTTGTAGATCATATCTAACAACCCAGGTCAGACTCACTTTAAAGACAGTTGGACACCTTCCATAGGACCTTTTTCCTCACCAATGTGAGATTCCCCTAGAAATTTACTATGCCTATTTCTTCTAAAACCATAGACAATTAGAATGGTAGTGAAAATTTTCACTTTCTTAAAGAATAAATGGTCCTGGTCAGTATGGCTCAGTTGGTCAGGTGTTATCCCTGCAAACAGAAAGGTTGTGGGTTCAATCTCCAGTCAGGGTACAGGCCTAAATTGGGGGTTTGGTCCCCAGTCCAGGCATATACAAAAGGCAACCAATCAATGCTTCTCTCCTTTTTCTTCTCTCTCCCTTCTCCTCTCTCTAAAATCAAAAAGCATGTTCTCAAGTGAGGATAAAAAGAAAGAATAAATGTATCTATATAACACATAACTCACTTTGCTCTTCTCTAAAACTGCCCTGTCCAGTAAAGCAATCAGTAGCCACATGTGACTATTGAGCAACTAAACTATGACTCGGCTGGATCACACTGGATTTCAAAACTTAATATAAATATATACATATAATATTTCATTAATAATTTTATATTGGTTACATATTAAAACAATATTTGGGGTATATTGAGTTAAATATAATTTTATCTTTTTCTTTTTACCTTTTTTCAATCCACACCCAAGAACATGATCACTGATTTTTAGAGAGAGGGGAAGAAGGGCAGAGAAAGAGAGAGAAACATCAATGTGAGAGACAAACTGATTGGTTGCCTCCCATACGCACCCTGACTGGGGATCAAACCCACAACGTAGGTATGTGCCCTGACCGGAAATCAAACTCGCAACCATTTGGTTCACAGGACAACACTCCAACCAACTAAGCCACGCAGCCAGGGTTCTTTTTACCTTTTTAAAGTTCACATTCTATTTCTTTGCATAGTGCGGGTCCAGAATTTAGTTCATCACGTCAGCATTCTTACCACTCCTCTAACTCTGCAAATAGTGGGCCTTCACTAGTGGCATTTTGCAGGTCCGCTCTCTCCACCACATTCTGCAAAATGCCTGACGCGAATTACTCACTCTCCCCCCAAAATAACTCTGTGTTTACCGGAAGCCCCCATGCTGCTTGAACTTGAGCTCCCTGCGCTCCCTGTGCACAGTGTTCTTCCCCTGGATGTTTGCCCTCTGTGCCATATACACTTTGGCGACAGGGAGAGGTTACCCAGTGGTGGAAGATGTTAATATTCAGCTTGGGACTGAAACTCACTTCCTACAAGACAGACACATAGAAGTGCCCTAGCAATCCCCCAGCAAAACTCAGTAAGTCCCTAATTTTCCCAGTGCACTAGCATGAAATGCTAACCATTTTACATCCGACCAGAAACAGGCTACTGCATCAGTTAGGATTGCTTGCACGAAAGAAACCAGACAATCTGTTTGACAACAACCAAGGCCAGTTTGTTTTTCCTACTTAAGAAATAGGGCAGAGGAAGCAGACAAGTGGTTTCAGGATGGCATCACTGCCCCCATCCTTAGGCACGGCCCTTGTGGTCTCAGAATGCCACCCGAAGGTTCAGGCAATATTTCTATGCTCCGACCAAGAAGAGAAAGGAGGTAGGGCAAAATGCATATATTAGCCTAGTCTTTCTCTTTCTCTTTTTATCAGAACATGTCTGCTTCTATCTCACTGGCCAGAATTGGTTCACATGACCATCCCTAAATATAAAGGAATCTGGGACAGTATTTTTAACTAGGCCCATGGTTGTCCCAGAGTTTCATCAGTAAGAAAAAAGGTAGGCAATTGGTAATGTCTACCGTAACTATATTTTTTATTAAAAAATACTGTAATTCTTTTAGAGACACAGAAAAATACCTTTGAGATTAAGATTACAGAAAAATCCAGCATAATCTACCATCTTAATGTAGAGCACAAAATTGGAAGAATAGAAGTTTTGAGAATGTAACATCTATTATATGAATCATTTCATTTTACTGAGCTTCTATTTGTTTGAATAGTCCTATATTAAGTTTCAGCATCATCTTTGCTGATAGTAAAATTTTAATGAACACACTAATAAAAATTTTCTAAAAGCACAATTCAGATCGTATCTAACAGATGATCAGAAAACTTTATCCATCCTGCCATAGGCTGCTATTAAATATGGCCCCATTCCCCTTTTATGATTATACTTTCCTCTGTTCCTTTCCCATCAACCTGGATAAAAGGAGATCCTTTATCACAGATGGAGTTTTGTCCCAAGTCATCTGCAAAATTCCAAACTCCTGTCAACAATCTGACCTAATACCAAATTCAACATTCCACTCTAACATTTATCTGAAGTGGCGTTGTTACTGGGCACTGCTGTCCTTTTTTTTTAAATGTTTATGAATATAAATGGTTTAATTAAAATTACAGAATGATGCCCATACCAATGAATTCTTATTTAGGAAATATTCTCCGGAGCAAGCACTATTTATGCAGTGAAATTGCTTGATCAATTTTTTATGCAATACAGTTTCTAACTTTTTCAATTTTTGTTTTCCTATTTTTTTATTTTATGAATAGATCAAAAAACTATGGTACATTTACACGATGGAATACTACACATCGGAAAGACAGAAGGAGCTCCTACCCTTCATGACAGCATGGATGGAACTGGAGAGCATTATGCTAAGTGAAGTAAGCCAGGCGATGAGGGACAAATACCGTATGATCTCACCTATAAGTGGAACCTAATCAACAATACAAACAAGCAAGCAAATTATAATCAGAGACATTGAAATTAAGAACAAACTGACAGTAACCAGAGGGGAGATGGGAGGGGATAATGGGGGGAAGACTTTTCAGGAACAACTATAAAGGAAACATGGACAAAACCAAGGGTGGGTAGAATCAGGGGAGGAAGGTGGGGATGGCTGGGGTGGTGGGGGAGTCGTGGGGGGAAAATGCAGACAACTGAACTTGAACAACAATAGGCACCACTGTCTTTATCCTCTTTGCAATCTCAATCGCCACTACTAAAAGTTTTTTTATTTTAAAAAATAAACATATAAACATAGCTTTTAATACTTCACAAGCGTTAAGGCCCACGTGATGCCACATCGAGGGCAGAGAAGCCGCGCTGACTGTGGTTGCTGGGCCACAGCGGGATGGGGCGGGGGCGGGGGCGGGGCTCACTGACGACTTGCTCCCAGACGGAGTCCCACAGAAAGCCTGGTTCTGATTCTGGCAGCAGCAAAGTTCAAGTGTCTAAAACGTCATGTGTCTTTGTGTCATTAGCATAAAGTCAAAACTTTATCTGATTAGCTCATAATTGCGACTTATCTCACCTACTGGTCCCTAAAATGGCCCAAGCTTTCTCATATAGGGCCCTTTCCACTGAGTATCTTCCTCCTGCAACACCCACCCCCACCCCCACAACATGAAGGCCTACTCATCCCCCTGGTTTCAACTCAGATCCCACATTTTCTGCAAAGCCTTTCTGGACCCCTATAGGTGGAATGATTATTGGAGCACTATAATCATTCTCTAATTTGAACAAATATAACATTTTCTTTGCACATTTCTCATGTCACTTGTTTTATTTTGCCTTATCATTTCTGTTTATTAGTCCTATCTTCTACTTGATCAAAAGCTTGATTTTAGACCTGTCTTTCAAAGACAGTCTTATACATATTAAATACACAAAAATTTGTTTGCATTCAATGAAATCTGGATTTTTCTCTATTTGACAGAACAATTAAAATTAATCTTGCAACATTATTGACTACCATGGTTTTTAAAATCTGGTCATGAATTACAGTCCTCAAACTAGGCCCAGAGAAAATGGTTACAATTGTACGAAGGGCTGTCCTGTGGCTTTCTGGGCAGGGGAGAAAGGTTGCCTATGAGCGTCTACACAAAGCACTCACGTCACTATGCAGTCCATTGCACGCCCCCACCCCCCATAAATTTAACAGCAGAATCCAGTAACACAAAGTTTCTTGAGCTCCTGCAGAGAATGAACAGATTTCCCAAACCAAAAATTAAAACACAGGATTTTTGTGCCATTTGCAGGTAAGCTCCCATTTAAAATGCATCTTTAAGTGGCAAGAAGTCTTACAATAATGGGGGCTGTCTTTGAAAACTAAAGCTGTGCATTATAGCACATACACCTGCGTTTGATTCCAATATGAGCTTAATTTTTTTCTAGAATCATCTCAAAGACAAGGTAATGACTTTTTGCTGATCAGCATACATACAGAACACAGTGGAGAAAGATTTTGGCTTCTTTTAGATTAAAGTATACAAAATTTAAATACTCTATCGCATTTTGACCTATGAAAAGAGCAATTACTCTTGGTTCAAACTAATATTGTTTAAACTCTAGTATTTGACATTGTTTTTAAATTATATTCTAGCCCTGGCTGGTGTGGCTCAGTGGATTGAGCGCGGGCTGGGAACCAGAGGGTCCCGGTTCGATTCCCCGTCGGGGCACATGCCTGGGTTGCGGGCTAGGTCCCCAGTGAGGGCCATGCGACAGGCAACCATACATTGCTGTTTCTCTCCCTCTCTGTCTCCCTCCCTTCCCCTCTCTCTAAAATAATAAATAAATAAAATCTTTAAAAAAAATTATATTCTAGAATTCTTTGAGATTCTTATATGTACATTACTTAAAGCAGTGAAAAATCTATTAGGCATTAACACAAGTCACAGACTAGGAGAAAATATTAGCAAAACACATATCTGACAAATGGACTTCCATTCAAAACATTCACAAAACCCTTAAAATTTAACAATAAGAAAACAAACAATCTAATCTTAAAAATGGGAAAAGATCTAAACAGATACCTCAATAAATAAAACATACAGAAGGCAAATAAGCATATGAAAAGATGTTCAACATCGTATGTCATTAGGAAATTACAAATTAAAACAAATACCACTACACACCTATTAGAATGGCTAAAATCAAAACACAAACACCCAGCGCTGGCACGGATGCGGAGCAACAGGCACTCTCGTTCCTTGGTGGCGGGAATATAACGGCACGGCCACTTTGGAAGACAGTTGGGCAATTTCTTACAAAGTACACATACGTTACCATAGGATCCAACTATTGCACTCCTAGGTATTTACCCAAGTAAGTTGAAAATTTATGTCCGCACGAAAACCTGCACCCGTACGTTTTCAGTAGCTTTATTCATAATTGCCAAAACTTGGAAGCAACCAAGATGTGCATTAGTAGATGAATGTAGTATGTCCATACAATGGAATATTTTTCATCAATAAAAAGAAAGGTGCCGTGAAGATACATAAACACATGAATAAACCTCATATATATGGCCTAGTGAAAGAAGCTAATCTAAAATTCTACATACTGCATTATCCCCACTGGAACAATAATACATTCTGGAAACTATGAAGACAGTAAAAAAAACATTCTGGAAAATTATAAAGACAGTAAAAACATCAGTGGTTGTCAAGGATTCACGCGGAGTGAGAGAGGGAGGAATAGGTGGAGCACAGGTGATTTTTAGGGCAATGGAACTATTACTCTGTGTGGTACTATAATGGTGAGCACGTGTCATGTACTCGTCTAAACCACAGAGTATACAACACAGAGTGAACACTAGTGTAAACCACGGGCTTTAGTTAATAATAATGTATCAATATTGGCGCATCGACTGTAAGAAATGTTCCACAGTAAAGCAAGATGTTAATAAGAGGGGAAATTGTGGATCAGTGGTTACTAGCGGTTGAGGGAATAGGAAAAGGAATGAATAGGTAGAAGACAGAATGTCTAGGGAGTGAAATTATTCTGTGATACTATAATGGTAAAAACATGACATTATGCATTTGTTAAAATCTACATAACTGTACAACACAAAGAATGCACCCTAACATAAAATATAGACATTAATTCATAATAATGTATCAATATTGGTTCATTAGTTGTACCAATATTAATGCAAAATGTTAATAATAGGAAAACTGGAAGTGGGTATACAAGAACTCTATACTTTCTGTGCAATTTTTCTATAAACCTAAACCTGTTTTAAGAAATAAAATCTATTAAAAAATTTAATTTATCAGGGAGTACAATTCTTTATTAAATCTAGTGTGTGTTCCAATTAAAAACCGTTCAATGTAAAAAGTTGAAGTAATACGAGCTAACACTTCAAAGTCAGAAGAGGCGGTAAGAGAGGCAGATAAAGAGTTGAAAAAATCCATCTACTGGGAAAAATTAATAGTGATGTAATCTCTCAAATGTAGGTTCTGTGTGATTATATTTCTTTTTCCTTCTTCTTTCCTACAATTCAGAGGCTGAAATGCTATTTCAGAAAAGCTGCATTACGAATTTTCTATGGCTGATTTGAAAACACTGATGTTTTCACTAGAGGGATGAGACAAAGCTTTAGAAAATCTACAGAAGAAAAATGAGGGGGAAAGTAAGTGTAAATGCCAGGATTCTGTGCAGAGATCAAGGAAGGCCTAACTCCAAGAATTTCTACTTTCATTATATGTTCATTTCTGTGAGTTCTAATTGGTTCGATTTCAAATCTTCCTTTGCCAAACTCTCAAAAGCCCCTTTTATTTCTTTAAATATATTTAACAGACTTACTTTACATTCTGAAATAAGACTATTCCAAACTGCAGTCTATGTGGAACTGATTCTATAGTGTGTGGTTTTTTTTTCTATTAACTATTGCTGTTAGTGGCTTATTTCCCTATGTGCTGGGGGGCAGGGGGAGAGGGGCGGGCTTTTATTGTGAATTCAGGGTCCTCAAACTTTGTGGAGATTCCTGCTCTCTTGTAATCCCTGTCCTCCAAAAAACTCCCTTACTTTTCAGCCTGCTCAGCCATACTGTAAAAATTACTTTTAAAAAATGCACATTATCCATCATATTTAGGTTTGCTCTACTAAGAGAAGTTTCTCTAAACATCTAGTCTACCATATAACTAGTAGTAGAACTCAGAGAACTGGCACGGGGCTGGCTTGGAGGGTATGTTTTCTCCTGTTTCCAAGTACTTCATATAATTCATAGTCCCAGGGAGTATTTTTCATTTTGTTTCAGCTTTTTCCAATTTCCTTCCACGCCCATGGAAACGCCACACTGGCCCCAGCCCCACAAATGAATCTGGTTTCGGTCCCAGCCTCGCAGGGATCACTTTGACCCCCCAGCTTCACATGTTTCTAGTGATTTCTGTTTCAGACAAGAATACATACTGCTTTAGCATTATGCTATGTCTTACATTTTCTACACGGCTGGAGCCACAGTGAGGATAAATTTAGGTCAGTATATGATCAGTGCATGGCCTTGACCAGAAATCAAGATTAAACTGCTGGATTTTTTACAGAATTTTCAGGCAGATTTTCATAGGCAATTTTTTTTCATGTATCTTATATGTTTTCTCCTAAAACACTAATATAAAAGCTAGTGTGTCAGCCTTGTCGAGTGTGTCTCAGTTGGTTTGACATTGTCCCACAAAGTGGAAGGTCACTGGTTAGATTCCAGGTGAGGGCACGTGCCTAGGTTACGGATGTGGTCCCTGGTCGGGGTGCGAACAAAAGGCAACTGATTGATGCTTCTCTCTCTCTCATTCTCCCTCTCTTCCACTCTCTCCCTAATAGATAGATGGATGGATGGATGGATGGACGGATAGATAGATAGATAGATGGATGAATAAATAGGAAGATGGCGGCAAAGTAGGTAGGAGCTGAACCCACTCGTTCGTGCACCCAACTGGGACACCTAGCCAATCTTCCCAAGAACAGAGTGAACAGCCAACAGAATTCCAGCTGATACGAAGTTTGGAAGCCAAAGTTGCAGAGGACATTTAAACACAGAGGGTAAGGGGATTTTGTGGGCGGACAGGAGGTCCCCGGGCCCTGCCCGGGAGAATGGGCTGGGCTTTGGAGGAGAGCAGGGTCTGTGATTCTGATTTTGCAAATCCTTCCCATCCCCAAGCTGGGAGTTCAGGTTTGCAGACCCGCACCAGGAGAGAAGCGCACACTTAAAGTCGCTGGGAGGATAAAGACTCAGTAAGAGACACACAGCTCGCTGAGTATCCTGGCTGGGGCAGCACCAGAGGAACTGGGGAGCCGGGTGACACTGGGCGATGGGAGAAGATCAGGACCACAACTGGCCATGACCCAGACAGTCTCTGGGCTGGTCTGAGAGTCTGTCTGTGTGGAAAGCCGGGCGCTTGGTAGGAACAGCTTGCGACAAACAAGGGGAATTGGCTCAAAAAAAAAAAGGCTTTCAGCCGCTGTACGAGGTCTCTCACGCTAAGCAGCTGCACCAGCGAAGAGGGAAGAGGAGGGGCGCAATTTGCTACCACACAGGGCACCTCACCGATTGATCAAAGGGTGGTACCAGGGGCTCAGAGAGGAAGCAGTGCCCAGAGAGACTTAATTCAATAGGGGAACTTAAGTGCTGGGAATGGACTTTTCGTGCATGCAGGCCCAGGCCAACAGAGAAGGAGAAGGAGGGATGTGATTTGCTCCCACTCAGTGCACCTGATGGACTAATCAAAGGGTTGTGCAACAAGGTGGATTAGAGGGGCCAGCCTGGCGCATATACGCAGTGGACAGTGTGAGCTGTATAATGCTCTGAGGGTGTGGGCCTGAAACAGGGCACCTGTGAATACTGTAGCCCAGACCAAGCCCCATCCTTTTGGAAACACAGGAAAGGGGTAAAAAAAAAACAGAGTTCAACCCCAATCCTACCCCCACCTGCAGCATCCAGGTAAACAGCAAAACCTGCCTGGCAGATTTAAAGTCAGAAGCTTTTTTCCCCAAGTGTAAGACAAAAAGACCTGGAGCTGTGAGAAGACCAAAGACAAATCCAGAAAGAAGTCAGAAGGCTAAACCAATAGCTGAGACAAATCTCACTTCACTGTGCTTCAGAACTTGCATTTTATTTTTTTGTTGTCATTTTTATTTTTTTATTTCTCTTCTTTCCGTTTAGTTATTTTGGTTTTGTTTGATTTCATCATTTGATTTTTTTTTTACTCTCCCCTTCATACTGCATTTCAGTTTTTCTTCTTTCACTTCACTCGTATTCCAATGACACACTATTCTTGATCTTTTACCTTTATTCGTGTATTTAGATTACATGCTTCTAATCACATTATCGTCATTCCAAGTCCCTCACACCACCCTCCCCTGGTCTTGATCCATTTCGCCAGCTCTCTGAGCTTAATGACTGTTGTGGTTAACATTACATGCTCACACACTATGTCAAGTTTCTACCCCTTACTCTCACTATATCTCACCATCTAACCTCAAATAAGTGTTCTGCTTTCTAAAGTCAGCTCACATTCTTTCTCCCTTCTAATAAGAGTCTTATTTCTTTTTCACCTTTTACAAAAAGTGGCTATTGGATGGAATATCACAGTTATTGCTGTGCTTCCCAAAGGACCTCCTATCTGTTCTCTACTTGTTAGTACTCTAAATCCCACAGAACTCTTCCGCTGTCTACTCCATTTCACCTTTGCCCTGCCCCTGATAACGTAAAAGACGAGGTGGGAGGTGGGAGTACCAGTAAACCCACTGGAAGAGAGAACACAATAACACGGTAGCCAGCAACAGGTAAAGACCAAGTACAACAAGAGAACCCACACAAACGGAAGAAAGGGCAACCCTAGAGCATCCAGACAAGGAGATCAAAGAGACCACTGTGTCCCACAGAACTCCTGCCCAGAAGTTCACCTTATGAAGACAGCTGGCAAAGCACAGCATTGGGAATTGCAGAAACAAACAAAAGGAGTCACCTAAAATTGGGAGACAAAGAAAGAACCCACAATAGAAATGAATGGAAGATCCCCCCAGTAAAAGAGCTAATGAAAGGGAGGCAAGCAAACTATCAGATATAGAATTCAAAAGAATGGTGATAAGGATGCTCAAGGAACTCATGCACAACTACAAGGAATGAGTGGGAACTACAACAGTATAAAAAAATAGAAACTATAAACAAGAACCAGGAAGAAATTCAGAATACAATTTCTGAAATAAAAAACACATTAGAAGGAATTACACACAGGCTGGATGAAGCAGAGGACTGAATTAGTGAGCTGGAAGACAAGGTAGAAAGAAACACCTAGATAGAGCAGCTGCAAGAAAAAAAGACTCAAAAAATGTGAAGCTAGCTTAAGGCATCTGCAAGACAACATGAAATGCAACAACATTCCAATCATAGGAATATCAGAAGAAGAAGAAAAGGAGCAAAGGATAGAAACTCTGTGTGAAAAAATAATGATAGAAAATTGCCCAAACCTGAAGAGGGGAAAAGCCATGCACATTCAAGAAGCACAGAGGGTCTCGATCAAGATGAACCCAAAGAGGCCTGCTCCAAGACACATCATAATTAAAATGCCAAGTTTTTTAAAGACAAAGAGAAAATCTTAAAAGCAGCAAGGGAGAAACAAGAAGTAATATACAAGGGAACTCCCATAAGACTAACAGCTGACTTCTCAACAGAAACACTACAAGCCAGAAGGAATGGCAAGGAATATTCCAAGTAATGAAAAGCAAAGGCCTGCAACCAAGACTACTCTACCCAGCAAGGCTCTCAATTAAAACAGGAGGTGAAATAAGGAATTTCACAGACAAAAGTAGGCTGAGAGAACACACCTCCACCAAACCAGCACTACAAGATATGCTAAAGGGACTGCTTTAAGAAGAGGAAGAAAAAGAGTAAGAGAGAGAGGAACACAGGTACAAAGGGGAGGAAATGAGTAAGTCCCTATCAATAATAACCTTAAATGTAACTGGATTAAATGCTCCAATCCAAAGGCATATGGTAGCTGAGTGGATAAGAAAACATGACCCATACATATGCTGCCTACAAGACACCCACCTCAGAACAAAAGATCTACACAGACTGAAAGTAAAGGGCTGGAAAAAAATATTCCAAGCAACTTGACAGGAAAAAAAAAAAACTGGTGTAGCAATACCTATATTAGACAAAATAGAATTCAAAACAAAAGCCATAAAAAAAAGACACAGAAGGATACTTCATGATACTCAAGGGACAAATTTATCAAGAATACATAAACATTATAAACATATATGTTCCCAACATAGGAGCACCCAAATATTTAAGGAAAATCTTGGAGGACTTCAAGAAAAATATAGAGAGCAATGCACTTAGACGAGGGGATTTTAACACCCCACTGTCAAAAACGGACAGATCTCCCAAACAAAATATCAACAAAGATATTGCAGCGTTGCACAATGCTCTAGGTCAAATGGACTTAACTGACACATATAGAACCTTTCATCCCAAAGAAACAAAATACATATTTTTTTCAAATGCACATGGAACATTTTCAAAGATAGACCACATGACAGAACACAAAACAAGCCTCAACAAATTCAAAAAAATTGAAATCATATCAATCATTTTCTCTGACCACTGAAACTAGAAACCAACTTCAAGGAAAAAACTCAAAAACACTCAAATTCATGGAAATTGAATAACATGCTATTAAACAATGAATGGGTTAAGAACGAGATCAAGGAAGAAACCAAAAAGTTTCTGGAAACAAATGAAATTGAACTCACAACAGTCCAAAACTTATGGGACACAGCGAAGGCAGTCCTGAGAGGGAATTTCATAGTGATACAGGTCTACCTAAAAAAGACAGAAACATTTCAAATAAACAACCTAAACCTACCCATACAATAACTCGAGGAACAACAACAAAGACAAGCCAGAGCAAGTAGAAGGAAGGAAATAACCAAGATCAAAGCAGAATTAAATGACATAGATACTAAAAGAACAATTCTGAGAATCAATAAGTCCAGGAACTGGTTCTTTGAAAAGATAAACAAAATGGACAAGCCTTTAAGCAGGCTCATCAAGAAAAAAAGACAGAGGACCCAAATAAACAAAATCAGAAATGAAAGAGGAGAGATTACAACAGATACCACAGAAATACAAAGGACTGTAAGAAATGCCAAGAAATTTGAAAACCTGGGTGAAATGGGCAAATTCCTAGAAAAATATAACCTTCCAAAACTGAATGAAGAAGTAGAAAGCTTGAACAGACTGATAACAAATAGTGAAATCAAAGTAGTAATCAAAAAACTCCCAACGCATGAAAGCCCTGGACCAGACAGTTTTACAGGAGAATTTTACAAAACATTGAAGGAAGAAGTAACCCCTATCCTTCTCAGACTATTCCAAAAAATCCAAGAAGAGGGAAGATTCCCAGACTCTTTTTATGAAGCAAGCATTATCCTAATCCAAAAACCAGATAAAGATACAACAAAGAAAGAAAACTTCAGGCCAACATTGTTGATGAACATAGATGCTAAAATCCTCAACAAAATATTGGCAAACTGCATCCAGCAATGCATTGAAAAGATCATACACCATGACCACGTGGGATTCATCCCAGGGATGCAAGGATGGTCCAATATCCACAAATCAATAAACATAATACATCACATAAACAAAAGCAAAGACAAAAATCATATAATCATACCAATAGATGCGGAAAGAGCATTTGATAAGGTACAGCACCCATTTATGATAAAAACACTTAGCAAAGTAGGAGTAGAGGGAGCATTCCTCAACATAATAAAAGCCATATACAGCCCTGGCTGGTGTAGCTCAGTGGATTGCACGCGGGCTGGGAACCGAAGGGTCCCGGTTCAATTCCCAGTCAGGGCACATGCCTAGGTTGCAGGCCAGGTTCCCGTGAGGGCCATGTGAGAGGCAACCACACATTGCTGTGTCTCTCCCTCTCTGTCTCCCTCCCTTCCCCTCTCTCTAAAAATAAATTAAAAAAAATAAAAAATAAAGGCCATATACAAGAGACCTACAATCAACATCATACTCAATAGGCAAAAACTAAAAGCTTTCCCACTAAGATCAGGAACAAGACAAGGATGCCTGCTTTCACCACTTCTGTTCAACATAGTACTGGAAGTCCTAGACACAGTGATCAAACAAGAAAAAGAAATAAAAAGCATCCAAATTGGAAAGGAGGAAGTAAAGTTGTCATTGTTTGCAGATAACATCATAGTGTACATAGAAAACCCTACAGACTCCACCAAAAAACTATCTGACCTAACAAATTAATTTGGCAAGCCAGCAGGATAGAGTAAATGTTCAGAACTCAAAGGCATTTTTGTACACCAATAACAAAGTATCAGAATCAGAAATCAGAGGGAAAAAACCCCACTTGCTATAGCAACAAGAAAAATAAAGTACCTAGGAATAAATCTAACCAAGGAGGCAAAAGACCTTTACTCAGCAGACTACACAACATTAAAGAAAGAAAGGAAGGAAGACATAAGGAACTGGAAGCATATACTGTGTTCATGGATTGGGAGAATAAACATCATTAAAATGTCTATACTACCCAAAGCAATTTAGAGATTCAATGCAATCCCTATTAAAATACCAATGACATACTTCACGGATACAGAACAAACATTTCAAAAATGTATATGAAACCATAAATGACCCTGAATTGCCTCAGCAATTCTGAGAAAGAACAAAGTAAGAGGAATAACAATATCTGATATCAAACTATATCCCAAGCCCACTGTAATCAATACAGCCTGGTGCTGGCATAAGAATACACACATAGACCAATGGAAGAGAATAGAGAGCCCAGAAATAAACCCAAGTCTCTATGGTCAATTAATATTTGACAAAGTGGGCAGAAGCATAAAATGGAGTAAAAATAACCTATCAACAAATGGTTTGGGGAGATCTAGACAGCTACATGCAAAAAAAATGAAACTCAACCACCAACTTACACCATGCACAAAAAATAAACTCAAGGTGTATAAAAGATTTAAATATAAGTCACAACACCATAAAAGTCCTAGAGGAGAACATAGGCAGGAAAATCTCAGATATTCCAAGTAGCAATATTTTCACTGATATGTCTCCTAGAGCAAAGGACATAA
The DNA here is from genome assembly GCA_004026765.1 of Micronycteris hirsuta. Taxonomy (NCBI): domain Eukaryota; kingdom Metazoa; phylum Chordata; class Mammalia; order Chiroptera; family Phyllostomidae; genus Micronycteris; species Micronycteris hirsuta. The sequence goes on along the minus strand of PVJI01005813.1, from coordinate 145 downwards.
AAGAAAGAATAAACAAATGAAACTTCATCAAAATAAAAAGTTTCTACCTGGCTAAAGAAAATATCAGTAAAATGAAAAGGGAACCAATCATGTGGGAAAATATATTTGAAATGATACCTCGGACAAGGGTTTGATCTCCAAAATT
>PVJI01005812.1:0-92638 GCA_004026765.1 Micronycteris hirsuta | reverse complement strand
TGGAATGGAAGGGCAGATAAAGTGCTTCCCAGATAAGGTCAAGTTAAAGGAGTTCATCATCACCAAGCCCTTATTATCTGCAATATTAAAGGCACCTAAGAAAAAGAAGATAAAAAATACAAACAGTAAAATGACAACAAATCCACAACTACCAACAAGCAAACCTAACAAAACAAACAAACAAAAAAATGAACTAAGGAAACAACCAGAACAGGAACAGATTCACAGAAATAGAGATCACATGGAAGGTTACCAGCCGGGAGGGGGATGGGGGAGAATGAGGGAGGAAAAGGTACAGGAAATGAGAAGCATAATTTGTGGGTACAAAATAGACAGGGAGAGGTTAAGAACAGTATGGGAAATGGAGAAGCCAAAGAACTTATATGTATGACCCATGGACTTGAACTAAGGTGAGGGAATGATGGTGGGAAAGGGGATGCAGGATGGAGGGGAATAACGGGGAGAAAAGAATGGGACAACTGTAATAGCATAATCAATAAAATATGTTAAAAAATAAAATAAAATACAACATGCAGACTCTGCCCCACACCATGCCAATCATAATTAATTTGAAATAAATCAAATGACAATTTAATTTAAAAGTCATTATTCAACTTATTAAAATTTTTAAATACTGGCACTCCTCTATTCTCAGGAGTGGAGACTGACATCCCTTCTAACGTCTTCAGGGAAACTAGGCGTGGCAGAAAAGGCACACATCTGGATTAAGACAAATCTAGGTTTGAATCTTGAGTTTTGTTACTCCTTAACTGTTTAATGTTGACCAAACCTGTGTAACACCTTTAAGTTTCAACTCTTACTTCAGCAAAATAGTAAAAAAAAACAAAAACAAACAAACAAAAAAACACCACTAAACTCAAAAGATCGTAGGAAATAAGTAAGGAGATAGGTAATGTGAAGCACCCAACACCTAAGTAGCCAATAAATTAGTTACTGGGTTGGCCAAAATGTCTATTAAGTTTTTCCTATAAAATAAAAGACACAATTGTCATTTTCACATTTGTCAATAAGTTATTGACTTACTGACTTGGATATTTTGAGTATATCAGCTGTCTCCTGCTATTGGCTTCTAGTGGGTAGAGGCCAAGGATGCTGCTAAACATCTCCCAATGCCTAAGACAGCTCCACAGCAAAGAATTATTTGGCCAAAATGTCAATAGTACCAAGAAACGTCGCAAACCACTTTTGACATGTTTGATCACTCACAGTACCTTCTCCATACACTGCGCAAATCTTTCCCTTTTAGCTGCATTTTTACCTTTCTTGAAATAATAAAGCATAATATGCTGAATATGTTGCATATCATCTTCTGTCTTCAACATTAAAATGCCTGCACAAAAATTCACCTATTCTGATAAGTTTTTATATGACAGCTGTCATAATACAATCTAACAAAATTGTTTCAAATCAAGTTAAAGTCAACTAAGCACTACTAGCGCCACTGTAGGGGAAAAACTAAATAAACTTTCTGGCCAACCCAATACATTCCCTGAAAGGTGTATTGAGTTGAAAACTCTGGAGAATCCTTACTACATGAAAGAAAAGACCATTAATACTTCTTGGAAGTCTCCTTTATAAGTGCCACTTTGTTAGGCACTTTTTCATATTATCTTCATTAAATGTTAAGATATCCTTTAGGCATTTTCCCCATTTCTCTGTTTCAAAGAGTTTAAATAAGTAAGCAGGTCAAAGAAGTGATTAAGCCTGCATTCAAATCCAAGTCTTCCAGACTCCAAACCCTAGGCAGGCTCTGGTTACTGTGTGCTTTTTGTAAATGGCTACTTTTGAAAATACAGTACACACTATTCTCAAACAGTGGTTTCAACTGGAAAGAAGTTAGAATTGAGGACAGTTTTACAAACATAATAAATTCCAAAGTGAACACTGATTTACAGATCTTAATCAAGCCTACAATCGTAGTTACTAAGGTTTATTATTTAAAGAACCACAACTAATAATTTCAAAAATAGTTGTCCTTATACAGAAACCATTATTTACAAAGCCTAACTCATCAAAGGTAAGCCACAGTAGAGTCACCCATGCACACACCCTACTGTACAATCATCAACTCTGACCAACAACCAGGGTCACTGCTGAAACCATTTCAAGACGCCTTGGTAGCACCTGATTCATTCAGGGATTGAGTGCCTGCCATATAAATAGCACTACTTATATAGTAAACCCTTGTAAAAGTCCAAAACAAACCTAACCTGTAATAAATTTCACATTTCATTTACATTCAAGATTGAGGTCCTAAGTAAGTAGTATATAATTCTTATGTAATCTAAAAATAATTTCTCAGTATTGTATAAATTGTAGCTCCTTACAAACTATTACTTACAGTCAGATGACCAAATCTGTGAATTATTAACAAAACTTTCATCAGAAAACTTAAGATTTAATTCTTCAACATTTCTTAAGACAAGGATATAAGAATACTTCTTATAATCCATATTTAATCATAAGTATATTCCAAAAATTAAACTCCAACAGAGTTTCAAGGGTGCTAATTTATAAAGCACGTAATTTACAATTGTGGTTTTAAAGCTCTTTTTGAAAAAACACCTTTAAGAGTTTGATAAAAGCCCTTCTACCCCAAAAAACGCAAATATCCCTATGCCTATAAAACTTTACATGCTCATTAATGTTCATGTATACCTCCCCTCAATTTATAGGGAATTCAACTCCAGATAAAAAAAACTCTGTATTTAGGAAGTCATTTACAGTTTTAAGAGATTCTTCTCCTAGTTTTTCAGTAGCATGGTCCCATGAGTAATTTACATTTATCATTTTATAAAAACTTACTTACCCACAACTTTATATTAAAAGGACACTTCTTCCAAAGCTTTAAATTCTTGCAATACTAAAAACAAACTGGGTCCTTTGTCCACTAATATTGAGAGTGCTCACAAGACCTATGGCCCTAAACTAGAGGGTGGCAAAGAAGAGAATTTCAAGATATTGTCAAGGCCAGTGCCTAAGAAGTTTACATTCTATTTGCAATCTGTTCTATTTTTAAAAAGAAAGAAAGAAAAACTCCTCTCAACAATTTACTGACCATTTTGAACAAAAACAGGTGTGGTCTTTAAGCTAAAACCTTTACACGGATAGGAAAAGAAACTCTATGTAAAAAGGGGCCAGAAAATAGATTCACTGAAATTAAAAGAAAAACATGACCAAACAACTTAATTTTCTAAGCATCATAAGTGTGTGTTTGATTTACCAAATACACCTGGCTTTAAAAACCATAGCCAAGTCCATGAGTTAAGTCAACTTGAGAATTGGAAATACAAGATCATTCAGTTAGATGTAATTCCTAAACTCAATAAAAATAATAGAAAATGACACAAGTTCTATAAAGACTTTATCTAAAAAAAAAAAAAGTTACTCCAGCCTTTAAGATAGCAAAGAATTTAAGCAGCTGGAAAACAAAAAAATACATGCCTGGTGTGCTATATCCCTCCATTATCATGTCCATGGCAGTCATCACTAATTAACCACATCATCCTTTCCCCACACTGAGCTTCTTTCTAGTATAAATCAGGGTGGGCATTACATCCGAACCTGATTTCCTTGACAGCTATTTTTTAAAAATACCATTCAAGTCAACTAAATTAAGCACCAAATATTTACGTATAATGTTCAATGAATTTATAATAAATTTTATTTATTTTGAGGTATCTCCCAAAATGCAAAATCCTCTTTAAAAGTTTAAATTTTTCTCAGTTAAAGAGAATAAAATATTACGGTCAAAATAAACTTAATTAGCAAAATGTATTTTTTTAAAAAATGTAACCACCCCCACGAAAGTGTTCTGGAAAACTGTTAATTAACCATACTTTTGGCAGCCCTAATTTTTAACCCAATTTGAATTAAAAACCCAAATGAAATAATTTTTTCTGAGTATCAAAATTAAAACCAGACATGCCTACATGATTCAGGGATTAAAAAACACAAAATTAAAAAAAAAAGTATAATATGTATCTGTAAATGTAGTATGAGAAAGAAGTACTAACTTTGTCCTTCCAATTCAATGAAATACAGATCAATAATATTAGCAAAACTCCAGAGCAAATATATGTGGCCATTTAAGAGTTCTGTCAATTCCTTCCAAAAACAATCTAAGGTAGAACTCCAGAAAAGAGATGATCAAAAAGAAAATAAAAACATCCTGGAACTCCAGGATCATACATACAGGTGGGTGATGTTTAACATAAAATAAACTAATAAGAAGGAGTGAAAACCTGGATTCAGGGACTTTTAAAAGAGCACTGTGGAATAAGTGAGAAGAGTTCATTTCCCAAATACTCAAGTCTAGCAAAGAAAAACTATATATCTAGGAAACCAGAAGGCTCCAGCTTCTTAGCCTTAATAGCAGAATTCAAGTATTATATAAATAAAGACAAAGTTAACAGATGACAACACAATGTCAGGAATATAAACAGCATAAAAAGGGGAATTTTCCCACCCCAAGTCCAACCTCAATTGGTACTAATACTAAAAATAATAAATTGCTCTGAGAAAGTATGTTTTACTGTTCATTAGAGGAAACTGAGTACATCTGAAAATACTTTTTCAGTGAAGTTCTTTCAGAGCTGTTAAGTAGGTATGACCTCAAATTTTACATATTTTACACATTGTAGAGCTCCTTTTTTATACCCATTCCAACCTTTCCCCCATATTGCACTATAACTGCACTACTTTTAAGTATATACTAAACATTCCTACCCAGAGCCTCTGTAAAGGCTTGATGTTCCTAAAGTGTATATAAAACCTTTAAAAATACATTTGCATCCAATCTTCACTTGGTACTTTTTCATTTGGACAGGCCACTTATTTGCAGAACAAAGTATTGAAAACTTGCCCAAGTTGCAAAACTATATTTGGAGGTAAAGACGGACCAACTCTACTCTGTAACACAAACTATGTTGAGTAAATGAGCATGACACCAAGAAATGACACCAGAGTTTATACCTGGACAGTTATTGCTAGAAAGAGCTTTAGGGGCAAAGAGAAACGCTCCTTTAGCTTACCTTTATGGGCCACCTTTTTTTCAAAGTGGCTTTAATCTTAGCGACAGCATATAAACAGAGCACTTATTACATAGAACCTATGTAATAAATGAAAGAAGAAATCTAAAGACTTACCAAAGGTCCTTCAGAGGGCCAATTAAGGAAAGCCAGTTTTCCTACCACTGACTGAAAGGAATGAAGTGGGAGGTAAGTCCCAGGAACCCTTTGTCTTTCTTTTTCCCTTGTCTAGAAAAACAAGTGTCCCAAATATGCGCAGCCTAGACGGAGACTCCTAGCCTTTGGTACTGAGTAACGAAAGGTGCGACTGACCAAACTTACCTCTTGGATGCGCTTCCTAGCTCGCTGAAGCACTTCTTCATAGCCCTTCTGCCGCAGCTCGCTAAGGCTTTCGTAATACTCCTCGGGGTCGTCGGTCTCAGTGAAAAGTACCTGGGAGAGGATCTTCCAACCGCAGGTGTCCAGGCCGTGGCCCAGGTAGACCTGGAGCTGGTAACACAGAGTGTCGATCTCCTGTTCGGTCATCTCAGGGGCGCCCCCAAACAACACGGTCCACATGCCCGACGGCTCCTCAGGAAAGACGGGCAGGCACGGCTCCAGCTGCGAGTTCACGGAGCACAGCTGCTGGTGCACAGCGCGCAGATCCTGGAAGGAAAAGAGCCCGGCCCAGCTGCACTCTTCGGCCGCGGACTCCAGTTCACCGGCGGGTGGCTGCTGCTCCGCGTCCGACAGCGCCTGGGAGGCCGGAGCCGCCTCGTCCTCCCTCACCATTTCCAGAACCTCGATCTCCTCGGACACTGCCCCGCAGGCACTCACTACCCGCACAGAGGACATCGGGGCCTCCTTGGGCACTGGCGGGGTGGTGGTTGTGGTGGCCCCGGCCACATCTCTGCCTTCAGATCCCTTCCGGACCGGGCTGGACTTGGCCCGCACTGGGCTCCTGAGAGGGCTCTCTGCTCCTCTGCTGGCTGAGGTCCGCAGCAGCGAGTCCCCCCGAACGTTGCGCGCGCTCCGCGGAGAGCCTCCCTCCGCCCAGGCCGGGCTCCTCCGGGGCCCTGGGCTCCTCCCCAGAGTCGCAGAACCAGTGGCCTCCGGCCGACCCTTGCCTGAGGGGCTGCCCGGCCCCCGGGTCCCGTCGGAAGCGGCTGTGCCGGACTCGGCGCCCCCTCGCGTCCCCGCCTGCTCCCGGGAGCCGCTCCTCTGCCTCTGGGCCGTCCGGTTGTGGCAGGTTATGGCAAACTTGCCCTCAATCTCGTTCCAGGCCACAATAAACACAAATTTGTGCTTCTCACGTTCATCGAACACATGGGGCCGCACGGCCACCCAGTCTGACTCGAGTGTCTCCTCCAGCGCGAAAGACATGGTGGCTCCAGCGCCAGGCCACCAGAGAGGCGACACTGGTCCTGCCCGCCTGAGGACTCACCGGCTGGCTGCGCCGCGCCCCCCGCTCACCCTCGCCGGGCGCCTTCAGCCATCTTAGCGTCCCAGCCGGCTCTGTTCGCTTGCTCGCCTGTTCCTGCGCACTCGGACCCACCGCACTCCTTTGTGGAAAGGCTCGCGGGAAAGACAGACAATACGCGTCCCTAGAGCAGGTAGTTCACATGATCACGTGCGGCCGGATCTGTTTACAAGCCCGGCGCTGCGGCAGCGCCCCGCGCCCGCCCCGGCCGCCCCCCGTGAGAGGCCGCCGTGCTGCGTCTATGGCGCTCTGGAGGCAAGGCGTGGGTCCCGCGGGGCCGAGCAGGCCGGTGGGCGCTTGGGGCCAGCTGTGTATGAGTCTCCACCGCTCGCCCAGGCCGATATCCCTCCTCCTCTTACCGACCGCCCAGAACCGCCTGACTGACAGACCGGTTTCCTAAACTCCAAGGCTCAGTATCGCCACAATGTTACCATTCTGTTGCTGACGTCGGTGGCTCCAGGAGGGACGTAAACACCGGCACGTGCCGCACGCTGGTGACGCCGCGGCGGCGCGCACACCCCGCCCGCGCGCAGACCAGCTCCGCCCCTCAGCGCCTGCCCCGCCCGCGAGCAGCCACGCTTCCTTCTCTTTCCTTCCGTCCGCGCGGCCTCATTCTTCCTCAGGCTGGAGCCGGAGAACCGCAGGTTGCCGGTTCTTAGGGGTTGAGAGTGACAGGTGTGGCTTGTGGGCTGCGGGCCTGCAGCCTCTGGCCTACGAACCCCGGGGGAAAAAAGGAACAGAGGCTGAGGAATTCAGACTTGAACTACAGTCATTCATAGGGGTCCTCAAATGTAAGTTCGCCTCCATTGCACCCCTTGAGGGGAGCGAGGGGAGTCGGGTTGGTAAGTCCTTTATTCGGAAAGAAATACAGTAATACCCTGAACGTTACGCGAACTGTGTGCTAAACTGTTTGGGTTCCCCTACACTGTTGGATTCTACCCTAACACTCTTGAGGCACAATTTACTATATGAAAGGATAATGACCGTTGACAACCCAGTAAGACTTCAAGACGAAATAAAATTAAAAGACATTTCAGTCATGTCCTAATAGTATGAATGTTTACTTTTAAGTTCATCGGTGTTTTATTGCTTCAGGTTTCATCATTGTATAGTTATGTGAACCTCAACTTAAGAGCACTGTCTTGAGCCCATTTGAACTTGTATTCAATTACCAGAATTCCCAAAATGCACATACAAAAAAAAATAATGTAAACCTGATGAAGAATTTTGTTATTCATATGGAACTATAATGAAAACACATTCTTAGAATTGGTTAGTGAGTCTTATAGTCCAGCCTATGTCATTGGCATTTTTGTCCTATTAGTGTCTAATTCATATTACAAGTATTCTGCATCCACAGTAAATTACAATAAGAAACTGTTATTTTACTTTTATACATGTTTCTAAAATGTATGCAAAACCATTTGAAATAACCGTGCATTGGTCAGCTACAACTTACTTTTACTTCAGTGTTGTCCTGATCTCTGAATAAAAGCCAAAAATTTTAGCCCTGTTGCTCAGCAGGACATTTTAGACCTATAGATCTGCTTTGACCAAAAAAGGGAGGGGCACATTGGGCAGGATGACCAAAAAGGGAACAGGACTGGTTTTAAATCCTTTTTGTAGTTCTTTATAGGGAACCACACATTTTCAAAGCTTGTAACTGAACCTGTGTCAACTCTCAAATGCAAATCAGAGATACACCTTTCGAAAGGTAGGAAGAAAGGGACCCATCACAAATCTGTATCACCATCTAAGCAAACAATAGCACACTATAGAAAAATTTTTCTTTTCTCCTGAAAATTACTCCCAAAAGTTGTTTTTTTTTGATAAAAAGTGATGACATGAGCCCTTCTCAGCCTTTTGGCTAAGGTCAAGTGTAGAGATCTCTTCTTATCAGTTTAACATCAGATACATCCTCTATTGAGAACAGCATATTAAAATGGATTTTTAGAGCAGGGAGATGGTCTAGGAGCTCACTTGGTCCATGCCATATTGGTATTGCAGTACTTCCAGGCACAGTGCAGCACCTCAGGGACAAAAACAAAGTGTTGACGACATTAGGGAGGAGGAGGTAGCTGCTGGTAGGGTCAGGGAGGTGAAAGGATCTCGAGGTACCTTCTTGTAGTACATTATAGATAGGTATAAATAAGAATGAATAATAAAAGGGTATAGGAAATATCTTTTATTTACATGTACTGCAGTATTTATCCACAGACATGAAATTATGTCTTATCACAGAAACACTAAAGAAAATTGGTTGGTGGACACACTGGTGTTAAATATTTTCCCCCAATACTCTGGTCACTGTGTTTTATCAAAAGGGTTGTTTTGATTGTTCTTGTTACTTTAGAAATGAAAAGAAACAAACCAAAATTCCCATGGCAGGCTACTGTTGTACTCTACAATTCTTTATTTAGGTCTGTATCTGATTGTCAAACAAGATGTCTGAGTGTAAATTACTCCCTGGGAATAAGTAAAGCTACAGAAAAACCACATTAACTATACTAGCTTTGAAAGGGCTTGAAAACGATTATCTGTTTGAATTTTTAAAAACTATTGTGAATTGTTAGGTAATCTGGGAAATACTTTAAATCTTTAGAACTTTTAATAAAAACTATAATAGTTCACATAACAATTTTTAAATTACATAGCATTTCCCTGTACATATTCATTCTATCTTTATAATAATCATATAAAGTATGTATGAAAGAAATGTCTTTAATTTTATATATGAGAAAATAGTTCCGATTAATTAGGTCAGATATCCCAGGATTGGGAGCAGGGAACAACTTGAGTTCAGGGCCCTGATGGACAACTGTTCTAGTTAGATTTTCTCAGAAGCAGAGACTGAAAAGAAGTCAGGAATGCCAAAATTTATTGGGAGGTGGTGGGGGTGGTATAACACCTGTGAAAGAAAAAAGACTGAAGTAGGATTGGAGATCCAGAGCAAAAAAATTTTTTTTCATTTTATTTTTCAATCACAGTTTACATTCAATATTACTTTGTATTAGTGTCAGTTGTACATATAGTGATTAGACAGTCATATACTTTACAAAGTGTTTTCCCGGATATTTCCAGTACCCACCTGGCACCACACATAGTTATTACAATATTATTGACTATATTCCCTATGCTGTACTCTACATCCCCATGACTATTTTTGTCACTGCCAATTTCTACTTCCTAATCCCTTCACCTTTTTCACCCAGTCCCCCTTTGCCCTTCCCTGTGACAACCATCAGTCTGTTCTTTGTATCTATGAATCTGTTTTAATTTTGTTTGTTCATTTATTTTAGATTCCATTTGTAAATGAAATTATAGGGTATTTGTCTTTCTCTGACTGACATTTCACTTAGCATACCAGTAATACCCTCTAGACTCATCCATGCTGTCACAAATGGTAAGATTTCATTCTTTTTTATGGCTGAGTAATATTCCCTTGTATATATTTGTAATGCTACTTTTTTATCCACTCATCTGTTTTTTCTTAATTTATTGATTTTAGAGAGAAGGAGGTGGGGGGGTGGAGCAGGAGAGAGAGAGAGAAACATTGTTGTTCTACTTATATATACATTCATTGGTTGATTCTTATATGTGCCCTGACCAGGTATCGAACCTACAACCTTGGCGTATTGGGATAACACTCTAATCAACTGAACTATTCAGCCAGGGCTGCGCTTGTCTATTGATGGGTAATCAGTTATTGTAAATAATGCTGAAATGAACACAGGGATGTATATGTTCTTTCAAATGAATGTTTTGGGTTCCTTTCAATATTATATACCCGGAAGTAGAATTGCTTGTTGTGAGGCAGTTCCATTTTAAATTTTCTGAGGAACTTTCATACTGTTTTCCATAGTGGCTTCACCATTCTGCATTCCCATCAACAGGGCACAAGAGTTCCCTCATCTCCATATCTTAGCCAACACTTGCTGTTTGTTCATTTATTGATGATAGCCATTCTGGGTATGAGGTGATATCTCGTTGTCGTTTTAATTTGTATTTCTCTGATGCAATGACTGTTTCTTAAAGAAGTTCCCCCATTTAGTGGAAATTGTTAGGCCTTACTTAGTGACTGACTGGGGCCCACCCTGAGAAAAGCATAGGATGAAAATCTGAAGCTGACTCTGAAGTAACAAAAAGCTGGAGACTATCAGCTAACCACACCCCTTGAACCTGAGGAATGAGTCCTTTTTTGAAGGAGGATCTGAATGACACATCTCCTATCTGCCACAGTTTACTCTGTGTGCCATGCAGGTCCACTTCATAATACATTTGGGGGAGCAGTCCCTTCAGGGCTTTTCGTGATGGGAAACTTACAAGATGGAGGTTAGAGGGATGAACTATAGTTTCCATGGCCAAAGTTGGTTTCATGGCCACAACTGATACTCATATCTCCTGTCTTCATCATCTGTTCTAACATCCCTCATTCTCTGCTGGCCTCAGTGGCTCATGTGGTGGTGTTTCCCAAACTATCACTTTTGAAGGGTCTGAACTCTGGGTAACTTTACCTGTGTATAGCCTCCATTACTGTATCACTGCATTGCCACACAATAGGTAATAGCTACCAAGAGGCACCCAGTAGGTGACCTGGGTTCCATACACATTCCTCCCTGCTCCCATCATGTAAAAACATTCCTGCCACCTCCTGCTGATCAGAATTAATTACCCTGACAAGATAGTGATTCCTCTTCTTGCTTGGTGGTTCCTGGCCACACAGATCCCAAAGGGTACAAGTGGCAGCTGTAGCTTGTGGTTCCATGGGATCTTTGCTATCCCTTGGCAAGAATGCACCCATTTTGAAGACCAGGACCTTTAATCTTGCAGAATCCAGAACTGTGGGGACCTCCAGTGTGTCACTGAAAGTTGTGGTAAGTGAAGCCATTCCTGCTTTCACCTCTTGGAGACATAGTGCCAAATAAAGGACTGTAATTCAACATTTATACATATCCTGGAGAGGTACCCCCATCCTTGCAGGGCATTTCTTCTGAGCTGGTGCTTTAGCTGTTTGTTCAGCACACCATGCCAACACTTTTTTAGCCAGCAGCTTCTAGATGATATATTATGACATGACCAATAAGTAGATCTGTAAAATGGGTCCCCTGGTTGCATACTAAGTTGTTTCGTGTCTTTAGATCACGCATTCTGTAAGTGGCCTGATAGTGGTGCTGGCAGAGGCCCTGTAGGCGGGAAAGGCAAACCCCTGCTCAGATTAAATATCTGTTTATTCCGGTAACAAAAATCAGTGTTTCTTCCTGGCCAATTCTTATGTAGACCATTTACTGCCACGTGACTGGTTAGTCTTTTTAAGGAATAGTGCCACACTGGGGGCTCAGTGTTACTGTCTGTTGCTGGCAGATTGAACATTCAAAGCAGGCAAGTACTAGATTGGCTTTTGGACATGGGAACCATGTTCTTTGATCCATGCAAAGCCTCTACCTCTGCCACTGTGGCCCTGTCATCTCTTTGCCTATCATACCAGTGAATGTCAACTAGTCAAGTTATTTTATCCACTTGGTTATTTGGTGTCCATACCATGTCAGTGCTTTCATTGAGCATTAATGTACAATAAAAATCTTCACACCTTGTGCCCACTGTTACACGTCCATCTACACATCTCTTCCACAGACTTCATTGTCTGTGATGTTTTAATTTTTCTGCTTCAAGGTCCGTGATCATTCACCATTGCCCATGAATCTTTGTACATTTTGATTTCGGGCCCCTTTTCTTTTCACACAAAGTAGAGGACCAGGTTCACCTCCTGAAGCTCTGCCCATTGGGAAGATTTATCTTTCACACAGGTTCTCATTACTGTCTTTCACAGCCACCCCTGAATAAGGCTATAATGAAGACAGCATCCACTTTTGGTTTTGCACCCATATACTGAATCAGCCTATCCATAAACCAAGCTAGGAGTTTTTCCTCTTTCTTCAGCTGGTTGAACGGGAGGCTTATGTGGTCATTCATGTGAGTCAAGGAAGGACACTGCTACATAGTGGATGCCACAACAGAACATAATGGATACCATGGGGTTCTGGACTGACTGCTCATGTCCCTAGATGTGTCATCACTTCCTGTTCATGATCAGTTTCAGCTGTACCATTTCCATTTTATGATGGATTACTACTGGGCCCATCTTATTTTATGACTTGTTCCCAACTCTCAATGGAGACTTGGTATCCCAAGGTCAGGCTTTCCAACTCTATCAGGGCCCCATAGCATGCTAGGAGCTGTTTTACAAAAGGTGCATAATCCTCTGTAGCAGATAGTGTGACCTTCCATAATCCCTGGGTCCCTGGGTTGTGATTCTTCCACTGGGACTTGCCATATCTTCTATTATTGATATCTCAAATATTATAGATTATGTTGGGATTTTTGTTCCAAGGAAGCTTGCTACTTGCTCTGCAGCCAGGACCTACTGCAGAGCCATTCTCTACTCTGAGCCCTACTGAACTCTGGCACCTTCCATATGGGCTAGGATTTTTTTCTAGGAGTGGAATGTGTTGCTGCAAAAGGCTAAGGAAGTTCAACAGTCATTGTGCTTCCTTCATTATAGCAGTAGATGCATGATGCAGCGATCTATCTTTACTTTGAAGGGAATTCCCTGGCTTGCACCTGACCCTGGGCTGTGTAGAAACTTTACTGAGTTGGCAAGTACTTCAATTTTTATAGAGTTTATCTCCCTCCCTCTGGAGTGCATGTGTCTTACAAAAGTCTCCAGGATGCTAGCACCCTCTTACTCATGCTACCAGATCAGCATGATGTCACTAATGTAATGAATCAATATGATGTTTTGCAATGTGTCCAGGTGGTCCAGATGTCTTCAGCCTAAATTACAACAGATGGTGGAAGAGTTAACATGGCCCTGGAGGAAACTGTTTCTAATCTTTCCTGATTGGGACAGAAAAGTACACATTCACCAAATCAATCTACATACTATTTCCAGAGACCATATTATCTGCTGTAGCAAAGAAACTACATCTGGCTGGGCAGCTGAGATCAGGGCTATTTCTTGGTTGAGCTAGCAATAGTCTCCAGGATCTATCTGGTTCTGCAAGAACCAGACCAGCAAATTAAATAGATATTTCAAGGACCACCATGCCTGCATTCTGTAAGTGGCCTTTAAGAGTGGCATAAATCTCTGCCATTTCTCTCTAGGGTTATGCTGTTTTTGATACACTGAATAGTCTGAGGGATGCAGTTTCACCGGTTTCCACTTGACCTCTCCCACTACTGTAGCTCTCACCAGCAGGCCCAATGTGTGGGTTACTCCAACTACCACGTATGTCAATCTCAATTATATATTTAGGGAAATAAGTACCAGGTAAGTTCACAGAACTAGTGGCCCCTGACTTTGGCCAAGACTCCCCTTATTACCTGGTCCTTGTATCCCTTATTCTAACACAGAGCCTATGATGAAATTTCTGGTAGTTAGATATCAGTGTAAACTTTGACTGTGTCTTCAACAGTCCTTGAAATGTCTGAGTACATCCCTTTCCCCAGTGAACAGTCACTCAAGTACATCACCCAGGTCCTTTTGGGGAAGCCCTGGAGAAATCGTTATATATTTCAGGGTTCTTCACACTGGGACCCAGTCAAAAACCAGTTCAGGTCCAGAAACTGGGCAAGAGGTTGGTGGGGGAGTGGGCATGGGTGGCAACTTCCCTCAACCTCCTGCTCCTCTACTCTTACTCTATTTTGATTATGTAAAGTATTAAGCAGTGCCTTTTGGCTGCTCAGCTATTTTGACCTTAGGGATGCTGTGTTCTATTAATCATCCGCTAACTGTGGACACTGTGACCCTCTGGTTTCTGATGGTGAAACGCTACCATCAGCCTCTCTTGCTCCCAGGCCTTCTTATCTTCATTGTTTTTAGTGAGTCAAATTCTGTGACTGCTTCTCCTGCTGTTAACCCTGGCCTGCAGAGGAGAGCCCCTCTCAGCAGCACATTTCTTGCACTCTTTGGGCCTTCCTGGGAAACAGTACTTCTGGCTTCATGTAACATATCCATTCCAGCATTCCCACTTCCCTGAGTCTTTTACTCTCTTCCTCCTCTGTATGCCATGGCATTTCAGTTCAGGCTTTGTGAAGGCCATTGCTTTTTCCAGGTTTCTAGGAGTCACTCTAGCTGCAAGTTACAATATCCCCTAGGGTCCTAGCTTAAATATTAAATTCTCTTATCCTGAGAGAGTGACCTCAGTGTCAATAAACAATGATAGTTACCCACAGCCTGTAGGGCGACAATGAAACTTCATAACAACCCTCTAATTCCATTATCCTTATATTTATCATTCCCCTTTCATTTCAAGTGGCTAAATCATTGCACCAGGCAGTGCATTCCCCACCCCCCCCACTGGTATAGTGTCCTAACTAACTCACCACCAGTGAAAATTTAGAAATAAACTTCCACATTTTGCTAGGGGCTGTCTTTTCTCTACCCACCACTCAGAATGGGGTGCTTATAGCCAGTCAGGTGCAGTGTGATCTAGTCTCCAAACCTCACCTTCCTGCTTTCTCAGACTGCTTCTATTACCAGCTGTGGCAGCCAGGCTTTCTGGGAAGCAGATACTGAGGGAATGAGGAATGTAAAAGGTTTATGGAGAGGAATACCTATGAAAGAAAAAGGGAGGAGACAAGATGGGTAGAGGGGCATCAGCCTGGAATTTCTGCCAGCCCAGTGGGGAACCTGGAGTATTATGTGAGGTGCAAGCTGGATGGAAATGGCTAGACCTTGATACTACATACAGCCTTGTGCAGTCGTTGGGTAAGATACAAAAAGAATATTATCTCAACTGCCATTGTCACAATTCATCATAGGCTAGGGACTACTTCGAGAAGTGTCTGACCAAGTTTCAAAAGCTAAGGTGAATCCTGAAGATGCTAATCAGCGGGGAGCTGTCAACTAAGCGCCCGCTTTGCAACCAGAAAGTAAGGACTTTCTTGAAAGGGGATCTGAATAGTGAATGTTCATGACTACTCTTTAGTATTTTACATTATATCTATTATGGCCAAGCATTCTTCTTTTATAACTACCAGCTGGCGAGAGTGAGAAAAAGAAAAAAATGAGGCAAGAAAAGTGTGAAGCCCTACAAAGTGATGCTTGACTGCTCTAGCACCAGTTCATAAGACACAGTAGGTCCCTTGGAACGTGTTCTCCCTCAGCAAGAAGGGCTTTTTCAGAAGGGACACAAGAAAACACCATGTTCAGTGAAGTCACAGGAAAGGAGAAAGAAGGGAAAATGTGTCTGCTTGGCTCCTTCTCATCTGTCATTTCCAAAAAATGAAGTTTTACTCCATGGGGAGCTCACAATTCCAGATTGCATCATCCAGCTCTTCAGGAAACCAGAATTTGGGCCCTGCACTGGCATTTCAACCAAACCTGGAAATAGAGAGCAGCTCAGCACCAATAGATTCAACAACCACCCACAGATAGGAGTGAGCCACTCAGCTCTGCAAAAGACAGCAGAAGTGGGTGGTCTGGGATACAGGCAGTATCTTCAGAAAGACAGTTGAATAGAGCTGAGAAGGTGAACTAAGTTTATGTCTGGTAAAAAAATCTAATTTTCATGTTGGACTGTACCAAGAGGAGTAGCATGCTTAATTAAGGACATCAATATCTCTTTAAAGCTTAAAAAAAACTTTAAGTGTTATTATAAAAGTAATTTGTGTTCATTGTAGACATATTTGAAACTGCAGATAAACTAAAACAAGAAACTTTAAATAGTACCAAGAAGCCACTTTTAAAACCTTGTATATCTTTTCATACCTTTTTCTATGCTTATTTACAAAAAAGGATCCCATTATAAACACTGTTTTGTAAACTGTCTTTTTTACTTAATAATATGTCTTGAAGTTGTTAATAAACATGCGTCTTTACTATAATTTTAAAAGAATCTTTATATCCTAAATTTTAAGTATTTCTCTTCTCATTCTTAATGCTCTATCTAGGGAATTCTGTGAGACTCATACACTTAACCACTGTGTTACTTAAGATTCTCCAAGAAGCAGATATCAAGATGGGATTAGATGTGCAAGAGCTCTTTTGGAAAAACACCTGTGAGGGAAAATGGGGAGAAAGCCAGAGGAAAGAAGAGCACTGACACATTGTGAAGTAGAGGAGGAAGGTGTGTTCAATGGAACACATCTTAGAATGCAATGCAGTGTAAGAAAGTTTTTCATAAGCCAATGGAGAGTCCTCAGGCCAAAGTCACCTGTCAGAGGAGTTTTGTGTCTCACAGCAACAAGCCTGCCTAAGTGTCCCTGCCACAACTCAGTTATTGGTTAGGAGCAACCTGTGGGAAGTGTGGTGGATTCATAATGCAGCAGCTGGGGTGTCAGTATTATGCTCAGAGATCTGAGAGGCAGTCTCATGGCTGCCACAAACACCATCTGTGCTTTAAAAAACAAACAAAAAGCCTTGGTAATATTCATTCATTAATTCATAACACATCGAAGGCAAAATGAGAATATGATGTGCTGCTCACATTCTAGTAATTGGCTTCAGTTTGAGTGGATTATCATGAATAATGTTTCAGAAATTAGGAACAGAAATAGATTTCCAGAATCTCCTGAGGCAGATCTTCAGAGTATGACTTCATTATTTTGTTTGAAATTATTTTTTCAGATTCTAAGGTGAGTTCTAAGGATGGGATTTGGGTTCTTCCTCTTTCAGTAATTCTCATTCCTGTATTCATTTTACCTAATATAGAAAATCTGGGTGAGTTCAACATAATGAATTAAAATCCCTAGAATGTGAAACAATAACTGCATTTCTAAAAAAGTATTTTTGATCCTTTGCTGGTGTGGCTCAGTGGGCTGAGTGCCGGCCTGTGAACCGAAAGGTCTCTGGTTCAGTTCCCAGTTGGAGCACATGCAGGGTTGCCAGCCAGGTCGCCAGTTGGGGACATGCATCCGATCAATGTATCTCTCAAACATTGATGTTTCTCTCCCTGTCTTTCTACTTCCCTTCCCCTCTCTCTAAAAATGAATAAAATCTTTTAGAAAATATTTTTTAGAGTGAGTACAATGTACACATCCCCAGGTACACATTTTTTCTTACTTTCCTATAATGTATCCCTTATTATTTATACACACATACACACACACACACGTACATATTTTAGTTTTCTGTGGCTAATGTAACAAATTTTCATAAACTTCATGACTTAAAACCACGAATTTATTATCTTAAAGTTTGGGAGGTCAGAAGTTTGAAATGAGTGTCACTGGGCTTAAGTCAAGTTATTGACAAGGCTGCATTTCTTCTGGAGTTCTAGGGAAAAATCTGTTCTCTTCCCCACTTCTAGAAGTTGCCCACATTTATAGATGTGTAGCTCTCTTTATCCTGAATCAGCAATGTGGATAGAATTCTCACAGCATATCCCTTTTCTTCTCAGAGACAGATTCTGTTTTTGTTGTCATTGTTCTCTGACTTTAAAAAAATTGGTTTTAGAGATAGAAAAAGAAACATCAATTTGTTCTTCCACTCATTTATGCATTCATTGGTTGATTCTTGTATGTGCCCTGATTGGGCATTGAACCTGCAACCTTGGCATATTAACCAACTGAGCTACCCAGACAGGGCTTTCTCTGACATTTGACTTGTTCCACTTTTAAGGACCCTTGAGATTATATTGGGCCCACTGGGATAACCCAGGATAATCTTATTTTTAAGTTGACTAATTAGCAACCTTTATGCCATCTGCAGTCATAATTCAGCTTTGCCATGTAACCTCATGTATTTCCAGGTTTCACAGATTAGCACAAGTACATCTTTGGCAGGGGGGCATAATTCCCCCTATCACAGGTGTTATAGCCAAGGCCTCCAAAACAATATCAATTAGAAACAGTTCCAGTGTCTCTTAATCTTCTGGACATTCATGGGAGTGATTCTATAGATTTATTATTCTTGGACTATTTTTCATAGCTTTTGGTACCCGTATATTAGCATACTAAGAAAGTTCTTTTAGTCCTATGGTTCTCTTATATATTATTCTGTAATAAACCACCCAAAACTTAATGATTTAAAACAACTACATATTATTATCTGTCTTGCCTCTCTAGGTCGACTGGCTTAGCTGGGTCATTCTTACTTGGGGCTTAACCAGGTGGGATATCTAATATGATTGTTTTACTCACAATCCTGGGGCTTCTGTGACTCTCTATGAAGCCCCTTTCTCCTACAGAGTAGTTTGTCTTGTGTATTGAGTTACTCATATTTTTTAATCTGTTAATGTTGACAGTTTAACATGTGGGTTGTTTTCTAAAATGTCCTTGGGCTCAGTTGGTTGGGCATCATCCCTCAAAGCAAAATTGTCGATTCCCAGTAAAGGCATATGTGTGGGTTGCAGGTTCAGTCCCTGGCCAGGGTGCATTCGAGAGGCAACCAGTTCATGCTCCTCTCTCACATCGATATTTCTCTACCTCTCTTTCTCCCTTCCTTCTCTTCTCTCTAATAAATAAATAAATAAAATCTAAGATATGGCCTGGGATCAAAACCTGTGGAAGAAAGAGGAAGGAGCAGAAGTGGGGAGGAGATCATCAAGCTGTGGTGGGGGGTCCAACATCCCTGACCCTGTGACAGCTCTAGCTGAGTTGTGCCTGCAGTGGGCCATATGTTTATACATTCACCCAGTCATTTGGATATGGGTTGTCCCTGGATGGGTATGATATTGGATGAAGCTGAAACCATTCTCTAAGGGGCTGAAAGCTAAATGAAAGATGTAGAGTAGTACTCCTTATCCACTAGAGCTACATTCTAAGACCTCCAGTGGAAACCTGAAACTGTGGATAGTACCAAACCCTATATATACTATGTTTTCTTCTTTACATACATAGCTTTTCACTTAAAGGAAGCACTTTATAGCTTCTATTTAGTATATGTGAATTGCCAGTATCACTCTTTTTGAGCTTCGGGGCTATTATTAAGTAAAATAAGGGTTATTTTAACACAAGCCCTGTGGTACCATGATAGCCAATCTGATAACTCAGACGGCTATTAAATGACTAAAGGATGAGAAGCATATAGAGCATGGATATACTGGACAGAGGGATGATTCACATCCAGGCAGGACAGAGCCAGACAGTGAGATTTCACCACACTGCTCAGAATAGTATTTTGAATTGGTCTCAAATTTTCCACTTAATATTTTTGGGTCATAGTTGACTGAGAGTAACTGAAACTGTTGATAAGGGGGGACTACTCTATAGCACTCTGAGTAACTGAGACATTGCCCTTCCTTGAAGGCAGTTTGGTTCTGCCTCTCCATATCTCTGCCACAAGGTTTATATACAGTTGACCCTTGAACAACACATGTTTGAATTGCACTGTCCATTTGCACATGGATTTTTAAAAATATATAGTCAGCCCTTCTTATTGCTAGGTTTCACATCCACAGGTTAAGCCAAAAGTGGATCAGAAACAATATTTTCTGTCTTTGGTTGGGAATCAGAAGATGCAGAGGGCTGAATTTAGGTACTGTTATATACCATTTTATTTAAAGGACTTGAGCATCTGCAGATTTTGGTATCTTGGGGGATCCCGGGACCAATTTCCCTTGGATACCAAGGGATGATTGTAATTAAGTTTTGGAGAAATCAAAACATGTGTGGAGGATTTAAAGATGGCTGCAGAGTAAGTGGAAGCTACACTCACTTGCTCCCAGCCCCAAACCAGATTTACAGCTTTAATCAACATGAATAACCAACTGAAGTCCAGCTAAACGGGATTATTATAATGAAGGATTTACAAAAGAAGCCACATAGAGACTGGTAAGAAGGGTGGAGATGTAGAAAGGGCTATCTCCCACACCCAGGTGTGGCAGCATCCAGAGGTATATCAGGACTGAAAACCTCCCACCCCCCAGGAGTGTAAGGTCTCAACCCCACTGTGCAGGGATCCCCAAGTCAGAACAACAGAGATGGGAAGAGGAGCCTGCACAATATCTGCTGGTGAAAATCAGTGGGGAGTCAGGCCTCCCGGGAGTCTCATACTCCACCTTTTCAGGGATGAGCATTACTATTGTTACAGCACCAGCCTGGGGAGTGCACTGCCCCATCTCCCACTGCTGATGAGGCCACTCTGATACACTCACGTTCTGTGGAGGGGTCTGCTGGCTGCAGCCAGCAGATAATTTGGGGGCCCTCTTTTTCTGGGAGGCTCTCCAGACAATGACTAAATTGTGTGGCTTTGGAAAGAGGGCCAGTCGTCCCACCTCAAGTGCACAGCCAGCACTCCTCACCCCACCTGTCTTGCCCTATCCTGCTGAATTCAGCCAAGCAGGAGATAACAGTGACACAGGTAGGGCTTTCAGGTCCTGTCTTCCATGGAAGCTTTTGCCCAGGAACCAGACAGGGGGGGATTGGGTTGTATGGCTACATTCCAGGGGTGAGGGCCACTCCTACTGCCCCAGCAAATTGATACTGCACTATCCCAAGAAGGGGAAGAAGTGCCTGCGCCTATCCTGCAGGCTTGCAGGCACCACCCTCAATGAGAGACTGTTTGGATCAGTCCTGCCAAGTCCCCTCTGGGCTGAGTTCCAGGGAGGGGAAAGAAGAACAGCTCAGAGCTGGGACCTTCAAAGGGTGAGTCACTCATAGGCTATGGTATGGCATTACCCTCAATGGGAAACTCTTTTGATCTGACCCCCTGATTCTGGAGCAGCTGAGCTTTCTCTTTCAGAAGAGATGGCTGGCTGCACCCAACCTGAACCCGCAGCAAGCACCAGGGGGAGCTAGAGTTGGAGACTCTGGCAAAGACTAAGTGCTTTGACTCTAGAGTAGGGGCCACTTTCCCCTCATTGAGTACCTGACTGTGTGATCTCCAAGTAGGCAACCCACTAGTCATATCCTCCTAACCCTAGTTATACCCTCCCTGTCTTGCAACCTGTGGAAGGGGCTGTGTGCTTCCTGTCCAGCCCAGGTCCAGTCTACAGTCTTTCTTCAGAAGGCTCTAGAGGAAAACCAGGCGACCTTGGGGAGGTGGAGTAGCTGACAGGTGGAGGCAGACTTAGGGAGCCTTGATCCTTTTAAAGATCTGCCCCCAACTCTAAGGTGGAGGAAGCCAGCCCCTCCTATGCATGCCCAGGTCTAGTAGATGCAGCCACAAATAGTAAACAGCGAAGTGCCAGACAGGTAGCCCAAGGCCTGTTGCACACAATGTCTGACATCGACCTGTACCTGAGACCTGACCAAGTAGACTCAAAGCCAACACAGTCTGGTGGGATTCAGACCACACCAGAGCTCAACCTGACTAGCCACACAAGGAGCACACCCAAAGGGGGATTCCAGCAGGCACCAGACCCTGCTGGGAACAACTGTGCCTCAGGAGACAGCCCCTGCATAGCATCCCATACATAGTGATTGAGGTTTACCCATGTAGTCAGCCAGCCTGAAGGCTTAACTCCACCCATGAAAGAGCCAACATCATTCAAGACTCAACTACAATAAGTGGGAGCACATAACCCACAAGAAATATTCCTGGAGCATGAAGCTCAGGTGATATGGAACATTGTGCCACTGAGCCCAACAGGACACCTTCATCATAGAGCCATCATAACAAGTTTGGGAGTCATAGCAGATCTACCTGATATACAGAAACAAAATGGAGAGACAAATATGTCCCAAGTGAAATGACAACAGAAATTCCCAGAAAATGAACTAAATGAAATGGAAGCAACCAAAATACCAGACGCAAAGTTTAAAACAATGTTATGAGGATGCTCAAAGACATTAGGGGAGGAATGGATGATCTCAGTGAAACTTAAACAAAGAGATTGTAACCATTAAAAAGGATATAGAAACCATAAAAAAATCAAAACTGAAGACTACAACATCTGAAATACTACACTAGAAAGAATCAAGCAGGTGAGATGAAGCAGACGATTGAATCTGATTTAGAGGACAAGATAATAGTAAGAACTCAAGTAGAACATGAAAATTAAAAGAGTATTTTAAAAATAAGGAAAGGAAAATCTAAGGGACCTCTGGGATTACATTAAGTGTAGCTACATCTGCATCATAGGGGTACCAGCAGGAGAAGAGAGTGAGCAACAGATAGAGTACCTGTTTGAAGAAATAATGATTGAAAACTTCCCTAACCTGGTGAAGAAAAAGTCACACAAGTTCAGGAAGTATAGAGTCTCTATCAAGATGAACCCAAAGAGACCTATACCAAGACACATCATAATTAAAATGGCAAAAATTAAAGACAAAGAATCTTTTTTATATATTTTTTTAATTGTTCAAGTACAGTTGTCTTCATAAAGGCAGCAAAAGAGAGACAGTTATGTAAAAGTGAGTTCCTGATTTCTGAAGGCTGTCAACTGATTTCTGAATAGAAACACTTCAGGTCAAAAGGAATTCGCATGAGATATTCAAAGTGATGAAAGCAAGGACCTGCAACCAAGACTACTATATCCAGTAAGGCCATCACTTAAAATTGAAGGTGAAATAAAGAGTTTACCAGACCAAAAAAAAAAAAAAAATGCTAAAGAAGTTTATTACTACCAAACCAGTATTGCAAGAAATGGTAAAGGGCCTGCTTAAAAAGAAGAAATAGAGGAACACAGGTAAAGGAATAAAATGGCAATAAATGCATATCTACCAATAATAACCTTAAATGTTAGATGCATTAAATGTTCCAATCAAAAGACATAGGGTAGCAGAATGGATACAAAAACATGACTCATATATATGCAGTCTACAAGAGAACCAACTCTGAACACAAGATGTACTCAGACTGAAAGTGAGGAATGGAAAAATGTTCCATGAAAATGGAAAGAAAAAAATCTGGGGTAGCAATACTTATATCTGACAAAAATAGACATAAAAACAAAGGCCATAACAAGAGACAAAGAAGGTCACTATGTAACACTAAAGGGAGCAAGCCAACAAGAGAGTGTAACTTTTGTAAACATACATGCACCCAACATAGGAGCACCTAATATATAAAGAGAATTTTGGTGGAATTTAAAGGAGAGATCAATAGCAATACAGTCATAGTAAGGGATTTTTAACACCGTACTGTCATCAATGGATAGATCCTCCAGACAAAGAATCAACAAGGCAACAGCAATCTTAAATAACACACTGGATTGGATAGATGTAGTTGATATTTACAAAACATTTCATCCCAAAGCAGTAAAATATACATTTTTCTCAACCGTACATAGAACCTTCTAAAAAATAGACCATGTGTTAGGACAAAAAATAAGTCTTAACAAATTCAAGAAGATTGAAATCATATCAAACATTTCCTCTGACCACAATGATATAAAACTAGAAATCAACCTCAAGAAAAAGAACTCAAAAACATTCAAACACATGAAGGCTAAAGATCATGTTATTAAACAATGCATGGGTTAACAATGAGATCAAAGAAGAAATAAAAAATTACCTGGAAACAAAAGAAAATGAACCCAAAATCGATGGGACACAGCAAAAGAAGTCCTGAGAGGGAAGGTCATAGCATTATAGGCCTACCTAAAGAAGCAAGAAAAATCATGAACAATCTAACCCTACACATAAAAGGCTAGAAAAATAACTACAAATAAAGCCCAGAATAAGTAGAAGGAGGAAAATAAGAACAGAGTGGAAATAAATGACATAGAGACAAAAAAAAAAAAACTACAAATAATCAATGAAACCAAGCGCTCATTATGTAAAAAGATAAACAAGCTCTGGGTGGTACAGCTCAGTAGGTTGAGTGAACCAAAGGATTGCTGGTTTGATTCCCAGTCAGGGAATATGCCTGGGTTCCTGGCCAGCTCCCAGGTGGGAGGTGCATGAGAGGCAACCACACATTGATGTTTCTCTCCCTCTCTTCCTTCCTCCTATCCCTTCTCTCCAAAAAAAAAAAATTAAAAAAGAAAAGATAAACAAGATTGACTAGACTTTAACCACACTCATCAAGACAAAAAGAGGACATAAAAGAGAGATAGCAACTGACACCACAGAACTACAAAGAATTGTAAGAAAATAGTATGAACAACTATATGCCAAAAAATTGGACAACCTGGATGAAATGGATAAATTCCTAGAAACATACCCAAAGTTCAATGTGGAAGAAGCAGAAAACCTGAATAGACTGATTGCAACTAATGAAATTGAAGCAGTAGTCAAAAAACACCCAGCAGACAAAATGGCTTTATAAATATTCAAAGAAGAAATAACACCTAAACTTCTCAAACTTGCAAAAAATCCCAAGAGGAGGGAAAACTTCTCAGCTCTTTTTGTGAAGTCAACATTATTTTTATTCCCAACCAGATAAGACATTGCAAAGAAAGAAAATTATAGACCAATATTCCTGGTGAACATTGATGCTAAAATCCTCAACAAAATACTAGCAAACTGGATCCAGCAATACATTAAAAAGATCATACACCATGATCAAGTGGGATTTATCTCTTGGGTGCAAGGTTGGTACAATATTTGCAGATCAATAAATATGATACACTATGTAAACAAAATGAAAGATAAAAATCACTTGACATTCAATGGATGCAGAAAAGCATCTAATGAAATCCAGCACCCATTTATAGTAAAAACTCTCAGCAAAATGGGAATAGAGGGATCATAACTCAACATAATAAGGGCCATATACAAAAAATCTACAGCGAACTTCATACTCAATGGGCAAAAACTAAAAACGTTTACTCTAAGATCAGGAACAAGACAGGGATACCCATTCTCACTACACTTATTCATATAGTACTAGAAGTCCTAGCCACAGCAATCAGACAAGAAGAAATAAAACACATGTGAATTAGAAAGGAGGAAGTCAAACTGTCATTATTCACAGATGCCATAATATTGTACACTAAAGACTCCATCAAAACACTACTACATCTAATGAATTAATTTGGCAAAGTAGTAGGATACGAACTTAATATTCAGAAATCAGTGGCATTTTTGTACACGAATAATGAATTAAGAGAAAGAGAAACTAACAAAATTATGTTTCCTATTGCAACAAAAATAAATAAATAAATAAATAAATAAATAAATAAATAAATAAATAGAGTACCTAGGAGTAAATTTAACCAAGGAAGTAAAAGACGTGTACTTGGAAAATATGAAACCCACTGAAGAATGAAATTGAGGAAGATACAAATAAGTGGAAGTATATACCTTGTTCATGGATTGGAAGAATTAACATCATTAAAATGTCCATACTACCCAAAGCAATGTATAGATTCAATGCAATTCCTATTAAAATACCATGGCATATTTCACCAATCTAGAACAAATATTCCCAAAATTTATTTTGAACCAAAATAACCTCTAGTAGCATCAGCAATCTTGAGAAAGAACAAAGTTGGGGGTATCACAATACCTGATATCAAACTATTACAAGGCCTCTGTAATCAAAACAGCCTCGTACTGGCATAACAACAGGCGTTCATATCAATGGAACAGAAGAGAGAGCCCAGAATTAAACCCATGCCTTTACGTCAATTAATATTTTACTAAGGAGACGAGAGCATACAAAAAAGACAGTCTCCTCAGTAGTGTTGGGAATATTTGACAGGTCCGTGCACAGAAAAAGAGGCCACTAACTTACAACATACACAAGAATAAACTCAAAATGGATAAAAGACTTAAATGTAGGTTGAGAAACCATAAATATCCTAAAAGAAAACACAGGCAATAAAATCTCAGACATCTCTTATAACAACATTTTTGCTGATATATCTCCTAGGGCAAGGAAAACAAAGGAAAAAATAAACAAATGGGACTACATCAAACTGAAAAGCTTTTGCACAACAAAAGAAATCATCAGCAAAATGAAAAGGGAACTCAGTGTATGGGAGAACATATTTGCCAATGATACATCTGGTAAGGGGTTAATCTCTAAAATATACAAAGAACTTATATAACTCAACGCCAGGGAAGCACATGATTTAATTTAAAAAATGGGCAAAGAATCTGAATAGACACTTCTCCAGAGAGGACATACAGATGGCCATAGACATATGAAAAAATGTTTAATGTCACTAATCATCAGAGAGATGGAAGTTAAAACCACAATGAAATATTACCTCACACTTGTCAGAATGGCGATCTTCAGTAAGTCAACAAACAAGTGCTGCTGAGGATGTGGAGAAAATGGAACCCTCACACACTGTTGGTGTGAATGCAGACTGGTGCAGCCACTGTGGAAAACAGTACAGAGTTTCCTCGAAAATTAAAAATGGAAATGCCTTTTGACCCAGCAATCCCACTTCTAGGAATATATCCTAAGAATCCAAAAACACTAATTTGGAAGAGTGTATGCACCTGTATAATTACTGAAGTGTTATTTACAATAGCCAAGTTTAGGAAGCAGCTGAAGTGCTCATCAGTAGATGAGTGTATTAAAAAAGCTGTGGTATATTTACACAGTGGAATACTATGCAACTATAAAAAAGAAGGAAATCTTGCCTTTTGCCACAGCATAAATGGACCTGGAGATTATTATGTTAAGTGAAGTAAGCCAGTTAGAGAAAGTTAAATACCATATCATCTCACTTATATGTGGAATCTAATGAAAAAAATAAATTAACCAAACAAATATAAACAGAAGTGTGGATATATGGAAGAGACTGACAGCTGTCAGTGGGGAGGGGAGATGGGGTACTGAATGAAAGAAGGTGAAGGCATTAGACAAAAAACAAATATACATAACATATACACCCAACAGTGTGGTGATAGCCAGATGGAAAGGAGAATAGGGGCTAGATGGAGGTGGGCAAAGGGGTGGAAAATGGAGACACAAAGAGATTTGCTTGGGGTGATGGGTGCATGATGCAGTGTGCAGATGATGAGTTGTACACTTGAAACCTGTATGGTTTTTGAACCAGTGTCATCCCAATAAATTCAATTTAAGTAAGTAAGTAAATAAAATCTAAAGCAGAAAAAAAGTTATACATGGATTTTGACAACCTGGAGGTCAGCACACCTAACACCTGTGTTGTGCAAGGGTCAGCTGTATTTATCATAGTAAACACTGGAAAAAACCTAATTCCCATCATACAGTAATCAATAAATATATGTGGTATAGTCATATGATGAAAAAAATACACAGCCACAAAATAAATGAACTAATACTACATATGACAAGAACTAGAGTTACCACCATCTGTTAGCATGGTTAAATTTCAGAAACATGATAAGAGAAAGAAAATCATACAGATAAAAACATGTATATTAGACTCTGTCCAAGGTGGAGGCGTAGATAAACACACTGTGCCTCCTCACACAACCAAAAGGACAACAACAAATTTAAAAACAAAAACTAGAACTCACAGAAAATCAAACTGTATGGAAGTCTGACAACCAAGAAGTTAAAGAAGAAACATTCATTCAGACCGGTAGGAGGGGTAGAGACGGGCAGCTGGGCAGAAAGGACCCATGGCAAGGTGGCAGCTGGCAGAGTGGGCAGTCCCACATTTGCATTTGGATAAACTAGGAGGAACAACTGGGGAGCAAGACAAACCATGCAACCCAGGGTTCCAGCTCAGGGAAATAAAGCCTCAAAACCTCTGACTGAAAACACCTGTGGGGTTGCAGGGGCAGGAGAAATTCCCAGCCTTCCAACAGGAGAGTTTGTTGGAGAGACCCATAGGGTCCTACAATGTACACAAATCCACCCACCTGGGAATCAGCACCAGAAGGGCCCAATCTGCTTGCAGGTAGTGGGGAAGTGACTGAAAACCTGCAGAGATCTGAGCAAGTGCCATTGTTCCCTCTCAGGCCCCTCCCCCACTGACAGCATCACAACACAACGACTTGGATTGTCCTGCCCTGGTGAACACCTAAGGCTCCACCCCTTACTACGAAACAGGTACACAGAGAAAAAATATGTATGGCTCAAATGAAGGAACAGATCAAAGTTCCGGAAAAAATACAATTAAGCAATGAAGAGATAGCCAACCTATCAGATGCACAGTTCAATACACTGGTAATCAGGATGCTCACAGAAATGGTTGAGTATTTTTGCAAAATAGAGGAAAAAATGAAGGCTATGAAAAGTGAAATAAAGGAAAATATACAGGGAACCAACAGTGACAAGAAGGAAACCAGGACTCAAATCAATGGTTTGGAGCAGAAGGAAGAAAGAAACATTCAACCAGAACAGAATGAAGAAACAAGAATTCAAAAAAATGAGGAGAGGCTGAAGAACCTCCAGGACAACTTGAAATGTTCCAACATCCGAATCATAGAGGTCCCAGAAAGAGAAGAGGAAGAGCGAGAAATCGAAAACTTATTTGCACAAATAATGAAGGAGAATTTCCCCAATCTGGCAAAGGAAATAGACTTTCAGGAAGTCCAGGAAGCTCAGAGAGTCCCAAAGAAGCTGGACCCAAGGAAGCACACACCAAGACACATCATAATCACCCAAGATGAAAGATAAGGAGAGAATCTTAAAAGCAGCAAGAGAAAAGGAGACAGTTACCTACAAAGGAGTGCCCATAAAACTGTCAGCTGATTTCTCAAAAGAACCCTTGTAGGCAAGAACCGGTTGGAAAGAAGTATTCCAAGTCATGAAAGGCAAGGACCTACATCCAAGATTACTCTATCCAGCAAAACTATCATTTAGAATGGAAGGGCAGATAAAGTGCTTCTCAGATAAGGTCAAGTTAAAGGAGTTCATCATCACCAAGCTCTTATTATATGAAATGTTAAAGGGATTTATGTAAGAAAAAGATCAAAACTGTGAACAGTAAAATGACAATAAACTCACAACTATTAACAACTGAACCTAAAAAACAAAAACAAAAAAAAAACAAACTAAGCAAACAACTAGAACAGAAACAGAATCACAGAAATGGAGATCACATGGAGGGTTATCAGCAGGTGAGTGGTAGGGAGAGAGAGCAGGAAAAGGTACAGGGAATAAGTAGCATAAATGGTAGGTAGAAAATAGGGGAGGTTAAGAATAGTATAGGAAATGTGGAAACCAAAGAACGTATATGTACAACCCATGGACATGAACTAAAGTGGGGGAATGTGGGTGAGAGGAGGTGTGCAGGGAGGAAGGGAATATGGGGGGGGGAAATGGGACAACTGTAATAGCATAATCAATAAAATATATATTTTAAAAATGTATATTATTATTATTATAAAATTTAAGAACATTAGCTCTGGCTGGTGTGGCTCAGTGGATTTAGATCCGGCCTGCAAACTGAAAGGTCACGTGTTCAATTCTCAGTTAGGAAGTATGCCTGGGTTGCAGGCCAGTGTTTCTCTACCTGTCTTCCTCCATCTCTCTCTAAAAATAAAATTTTTTTTTGAAATTAAAAAACAACTATATGGATCACAAATAAGTAAGAAAAGTATTGAAATGGTCATGGGAATTAAAATAACTAAATTCATATATCTAGGAAGGGAAGGTGAGCACTAAGATCAGGGAAAGAGATTCAGGGGTCTACAAATGTATCCATAAATTTGGGGGTTTTTAAAGATCTGAACTAATATGCATTAAAGGACAATACTAACATATGATGAAATTTTGTCTTAAGTATGTATTTATTACATTACTTAATTTTTGTATTTAAAAATGTAATAAAAGTTTTTTATTACCATGTTATTAAAACAAAATTACAGGTAACATTAACATGGATACATTTCAAAAGCAATGTTAAATGAAAACAAGTTGCAGTAGAGTGTATACATTATGATGCCATTTTAATTTTTAAATAAACAAAATGACATTTTGTATTATTTATAGAGTTACACTTATGTGGTAAAGATATTTTAAGATACAAGGGCAGGACACACACCAGGATCCAAATAGTTTTACCTTTGAGGAGAGAAGGAAATGAATCAGATTAGGGAGGGATAGTAAAAGGATTTCCAGACACTCAGATTGACTAGATTTGGCTGTTGAGTTTATGGGTGTTTATATTACTTTAACTGCTTCTTGGTATGTTTCAGATAGTTCATATTTTTAAAGAATTTAAAACATTCGATTCCCTTTGGTTATAATCTGATAAGTATATGTTATCTTGAAAAGGTTGGCATGAAAAGGAAAGAAAAAGAATGTCTTCTATTAATCTGCAATTGTCACATTTTCCAGAATATTCTTTGCTGCACCCATTTTTGCAAAACACTGACTTCATGACACATATTAAAATTAACTCTACCAAGGCTTATGTGCCCCGTTATTTTTGTGAGTGTTAAACCACATTGCTGCAGTGGGAGAACACTGGTGCTCTGAGGCACAGGAAATAAGAAGCACAGTAGGTAGTTAATTCCGCTAAGGCAAGCCCTTGCTTGTACACCTCTCAACCCCCATTGTAAAAAATCCAGATTTTAACCAGTTTAATGGAGAAAGGATATTAAGTTATAATAATTTACATCCTTCTATATTATTCTCTGATCGTTGTTATTTCATATATTTCTGTTTTGCAAGTTGCCATCCACACATAGGGATTTTGTTGTCTTTTTATTGAATTTAGCATTTCCATGTATCCACTTAGTCCCCACGCTAGCCAGTGTTCCATAGTTTTCCATCTTGATAATACACTGCAGTTTGCTTAGCCTTACTGCATTGTTGAACTTTTGAGATTTTTCCAACTTTCCAGTATTATAAATAGCATTTCTATGACCATCTTTGTACAAACTATTTCTTTTCTTTCTGGTCATTTCCTTGAGGTATAATCCTAAAGTGGAATTAGGCCAAAGAGTATGAATGGTTTTATGACTTCAAATTCATATTCCAGTATTTTATCTTAGCCCCAACAATATTGGGTTTACACATTTTAATATATTTTTAAAAATTTAACAGGACAATAATGATTATTAAAAGTTATTTAATTCTTTCATATTCTCTTTCTTTTTTTTTTTTTTTGTCCAATTGTTAAAAGTAATTCTCTCTATGGAAAAAAGATCAAGTAAGTCAAAGTGTCTTCTAACCTCCATCCCTCAAATATTCCATACTCCAATTAGACTTACATTCTTTTGCATTATTTTATATACATGCAATAGTTTCATCCTTGAGGCTTCAGGCAACATTTGGAAGTTCTTTAGAAACCCACTCAATCAACACATCCTGTGTGTTTGGTACTTTTCTCTCCTTGCTGTTCTTTCGATTATTTCCTTTCTCTCCAAATCTATAACCATACTCTCTTCACCAGCTCTTATTCCTGGAACTTCCAATATAATCTAATCTTCCCAAACCTTTGTTTGCCACCACTGGACTTTGCAGCTACAGGCTTACTTTTATTCTTACAATCTGTGGTTCTAAGCCTTAGAAGCATCTCAGAACACTATCTTCGACCCCACCCAAGATTATTTAAAACAGGGTCTTAAAGGGTGGGGCCCATTAATCTGCATTTATTTTCGAAAGAGTCCCAAGTGACTATTGTAAGTGCTATTCTAAGATATATTCAGGGTTGGAAACCACTCTGTTAACACTAATTTCTGAATGATTGTTGTATACCTGCATGTTTTTACTTTTTCACTTCTTAATTCTCTGTAAACTAGACCCTGAATCTTCTGCTTTACTGAAACTAATAACTTCCTTTTTAATCAAATTCAATGCCATTCAGTACTGAGAACAGGTGATAGGTCTAGAAATTGGCTCTTCTGCCCTCTGTATACTTTTCATGTTACTTTACAAGTTCCATATTTGTTTGTTTTGAAGTTTAATGTTTGTTAATATATGTCATCTATTGTTGTATTGCAAACTACCCCAAAACTTAATGATTTAAAACAACAAAAACCATTTCTTTGTTTTAATTCTGCAATGTGGGCAGGACTGGGTGGGGACTGCTGGTCTCTCTTCCATGTGGTGTTGACTAGGATCAGCTGACTGGGGCTGGAGGATCCAAGATGCTTGACCTACATGTTTGGTGCCTCAGTTGCCTCTTTTGCTTCAACAGGGAGGTTGGACTTTCTTACACAGTGGCTCAGGAACCTCAAGAAGCAAATGCCAAAGTTGCCCAGGCTTGCTACTAGCAGGATGCCACTTTCGCTGCATTCAGTTGGTCAGAGCCAGCCAGATGTAAGGAGAGAAGAAATAGACTCCACTATGGATTAAGAGGAATGGCACGTATGAACAGGGATGGGAGGTTTCAAGCAGGGAAAAAAATGCTGGGCACATGGGAGGCAAACAGTATCAGTTGGAATCATTGAGTGAAGGAACAAACAAATAGAATAATCAAAAACATGGGACAGAAAATATTTTTAAATATAAAGATAGTACCTAGACAATTTTAAATCTTTTCTTTAAAGAGAATGCATTTAATAGTAGAGACTGGCTGCATTCAGTTTTGCACCAAAAGAGAGGCTGAGGGAAGCAGTAGATATTCTACATCAAGACAGATTGTTCAAGACCAGACCAGAGTGTGTGAGGGGAGAGAGAGGAACATTTCAGCTAGATTTGAAGGAAGTATTGGTGCCTAAGGCAGTGGAACAGAAGTCAGGTCCAGTTCTGGAATGTCCAGTCCAGTCCAGAAGAGAGGTCAGTTCTGGGAATGTGGAACAAGATCAGGAGCAAGAAGTGACGCAGGTTCTGCAGGTCAAGGCAATAAGCTGAAATCAGCAGGGTCAGACTCCGTGACTGGAAATTCAGGACAGGAGCATGAGATACAAAACAAGGGCTCAGGTCAACAGGAAAGAAGATACTGGCCATCAGTATTAAGTGTGGTGCTTAACGTGGGCATTCTGCTCTGCTGGCCTGATGCTAGGTAGGGCCTGGAGCCTAAGTCTATGGTAGCCAGCCTAGAGTCTAGGTTTGCACGGGCCAGCCTGGTGCTAGGTTGGTCAGGATTTCTGTTCTATTTTCTTACTAGAACATCTCTCAATCTAAATTTGCAGAAAGAAGCAGCTCTTACTATGAGCTGATATTAGTCATTTTTACCAGAATTACTCAAAATGTCTGATAGCTACCCTCAGAGATGGCCTCCAATGATCCCCACTTCTTGGTATTCATACCCTTGTTTACTCCCCTCCCACAATTCATGAGGATTGGTCTGTGTGACCTGAAGAATATGGCAAAAGTCACAGTATGTCCCTTCTAAAATTAGCTTATTAAAAGCTAAGGATTCCTTCCACCTTGGGCTCTTTTCTCTCTCTCTCTCTATCTCTGGTTACTCACTCTGGGAGAAATATGCTGTTGGGTTATGAGCAGCTCTATGGGGAGGCCCCTATGGCAGGGAACTGAAGTCTCTGGCCAACAACACATAACTTATGTGAGAGAGCTTGGAAGTGAGATTCTTTAGCCTTGTTGAGTCTTGAGGTGACCACAGCCTCTGCTAACAGCTTAAATACAACTTCATGAGTGACCATGGGGCAGTAATATCCCACTAAGTCACTTAAGAATTCTTGACTATAACTTATATGTATGATGCATGGACACGAACTGAAGGGGGGAATGTGGGTGGGAGGGGGTGTGCAGGGTAGAGGCGATTAAAGGGGGGAAATGGGATAACTGTAATAGCATAATCAATAAAATATATTAAAAAAAGAATTCCTGACTATCAGAAACTGTGAGATAATAAATGTGTTTTTTTAAGTTGCTAAGTTTGGGTAATTTGTTATATAGCAATTAATACCCAATGTATGTAGTCTGTATCAGAGTTCTCTGGCCAGCTTATTTAACATGCAATTTGTAGGCCACATCTGAATGAAAAAAAGCATCTTTGGAGTACAGGTCAGGAATCTATATTTTTAACAAACTTCTGAAATGATTCTTATGTACTCTTAAATTTGAGAACCACTGTGTTATGCATTTAATCTATTAATATTACTTCTTCCAAAATAAATTTGCATTTTAATCCTAATTTTTAAGACTTTAAGCAATAAGTATTATCCAATGCTTAAACACTAAGCTTAGAGTTTCTTGATGTTTTTGAGTTCAAGACACTATCTCAAATATTATGACTTTGGTGTTATGTTTGATACTGTTAAAAGGCTGAATAAAACACTAAGTAAGCCAAAGATAGTTATGACCAATCACTGCTACAGTATAGCCTTGTTAATAAAAGCATCCATCTGTAACTGGAGAGCATTATGCTAAGCGAAATAAGCCAGGCGGTAAGGGACAAATACCATATGATCTCACCTTTAACTGGAACAGAATCAACAAAAGAAAAAAAGCAAGCAAAGTATAACCAGAGACATTGAAATTAAGAACAATCTAATGATAGCCAGAGGGAAGAGGGTGGGGACTATCAGGAGAAGAGTTTTCAGGAACTACTATAAAGAACACATAGACAAAAACAAGGGGGAGGGTGGAAGCAAGGAAGGGAGGTGGATTCGGATGGGGTTGGGGGAGTGGTAGGGAGAAAATACAGACTACTGTAATTGAACAATAATAAAGTAATTAAAAAAATAAAAAATAATAAAAGCATCCATCCATATTGATATGCTACTCCCCTGCCCCTCAGCCTTGTGCTGCTGTTTGAGCAGCACAATGTAGGCTCTGTGTGTGCTCATTCATAAACTCAAGAGGCAGAAAATTGTCCCTATTTCAGCAAGAATGTATCAAGCTTTGTGTTAGGCATGTGCTGGGCCTCACTCTTATTTTTTCACTTTCTTCTATGCCCTATCATATGTCCAACTCAATTCAATGTCCCACTGGTAAAAGAATCAAACTGCTTGAGAACCATAGCCCAAACTCTTAATGATACTCAGCATTTGAGGTGGTTGTTTTATTAGTTGGGGTTCTGACATGAAAAAGACTGCACATTCAAATTGTACTTATTCAAGGAGAGTTTAATGAAGGGAGTAAAAACAAAGATATAAGATCGATTTAGAAAAGCAGTAAAGCATACATAATGCAGCGCCTAGTAGGAACTAGTAGAGGCATCCCTGATGGCAAGGGGAAGGATTGGTTCCTGGAACTGGAGGAACAGAGGTCTGTGTAGAGAAGACCAGCTAGCAGGAGCTGAGATCTTTGGTAGACGGTGGCAGCCCATCTCAGGCCAAACCCCTGAACCTGTCTCCAAGGCCCCCTTTCTCTGTGAGCCAAAGCAGCCCCACCTAGGCTCTCTCTCTCTCTCCTATTCTTTTATCCAAAGCCCTTCCTTGTTTTACTATCCCTAGCTTTAATAAACACACTCTCAAAAAATAAAATAAAATAAAATAAAATAAAATAAAATAAAATAAACAAAGTAGATTTGCTTGTACTAATATGGATGAAGTGATTGTTAGATCTATTGTTGAGTAAAAAGTAACAAGTGCAAAAGTGTATGCTCTGTTATTTTTTAAAAGATTTTACTTATTTTTAAAGCGAGAGGAAGGGACTGAGAAAGAGAGGGAAACATTGGTGTGTGAGAGAACCATCAATTAGTTGCCTCTCCTATGCTCCCCAGCCTGGGACCTAACTTGCAACCCAGTCATGTACCCTGACTGGGAATCAAATCGGTGACCTTTTGCAGGATGACACCCAACCAAAAGAGCCACAACTGGTCAGGGATATTTTTGGTGTTTTTTTTTCTCCCTGATGTTGTTATTTTTTTGTTTTTTTTTTTAAACAACATATATGCATAGAAAATCTATATGAAAACTGTTAACAATGAATACTTCTGGAAATCTGAACTGGGTATTTGGAAAAATAAGATAAAAAGGAAACTTTTATTACATTGTTTTGTACCTTTTGAAGTTTATAGCTACTCAAAAATTAATGGAAATAAATAGACAAAAGAGATGGACCCAAATCAATCAAGTATTAATAATAATACAACTGAGGACTTCTGGTCAAGATGGTAGACACACTTTGCTTCCTCTCACAACCACAGAGAGAATAACAACTGTATCTCAAAACAGATAAGAACCAAAACTGTCAGAAAATTGAGCTGTATGGAAGTCCAACAACCAAGGATTTAAATAAGCCACATTGATCCAGACGGGTAGGAGGGGTGGAGTTTCAGACATAGGAGAAGAGGCGCATATGGCAGCAGAGAGGCATTGGAGGTGGTAGCAGAATGGGAAATCCCACAGTCATGTGTAGTAGATAAAATTCAGTAGGGATACCTTGGGAGTGAGCAATCCCAGCCCCAGACCAGACCACACAGACCAAGGTTCCATGCCTGGGAGATAAATCCCCATAACTTCTAGTAGTAAAAACCAGTGGGAGCAGCAGAAGGAACTGCTGGCTTTTCAGAAGAGTCAATTTAAAGGGCTCACAGAGACTTAGAACATAAACAAACCCACCCTCTCGGGTATTAACCACCAGGACAACAGCTAGAAGCACATCAGTCACATACATGAAGTGGGTGAAGTGACTGGAAAAGGGGTGAGTGCCAGGTAGCTGTAAGGCAGGTAGCAGCATTGTCCCTTCTCTGAGCCCTACCCTAACACAGAGCTACAAAGCAGTGAAGTGGGTTGCCCTGCCCTGACAATTACCTGAAGCTCTGCCCCACACAATTTACAGGTCCTTTTCAAAGACAGGGAGTCAAAGCAGCTCTACTTAATACACAGAAGCAAACACAGGGAGGCTGCCAAATTGAGGCAAAAAAAATATGGCCCAAATGAAAGAACAGAAAAAAACCCCAGAGAAAGAACTAAATGAAATGGAGGTAACCAACCTATCAGATGCAGAGTTCAAAACATTGGTGGTCAGGATGCTCAAATAACTCATTTAGTACAGCAAAAACATAAGGGAAGACATGAAGGTTATACTAAATGAAATATAGAAAAATCTACAGGGAACCAACAGTGGAGAAGATGAAGCCAATAATCAAATCAGCAATTTGGAACACAAGGAAGGATAAAACATTCAATCAGAACAGCAAAAAGAAAAAAGAATTAAAAAAAATGAGGATAGTCTTAGGAACTTCAAGGACAACTTTAAATGTACCAACATCCAAATCATAGGGGGGCCAGAAGGAGAAGAGGAAGAGCAAGAAGTTGAAAACTTATTTGAAAGAAATAATTAAAGAAAACTCGCCTAATTTAGTGAAGGAAATAGACATAAAGTCCAGGAAGTACAGAGAGTCCCTAACAAGTTGGACCCAAAGAGGAACACACCAAGACACATCATAATTAAAATACCAAAGGTTAAAGATTAAGAGAGAATCTTAAAAGAAGCAAGAGAAAAGCAGAGCATTACCTACAAAGGAGTTCTCATAGGCCGTCAGCTGATTTCTCAAAAGAAACTGCAGGCTAGAAGGGACTGGCAACAAGTATTCAAAGTGATAAAAAGCAAGGACCTACAACCAAGATTACTCTATCCAGAAAAACTATAATGGAAGGGCAGATAAAGTACTTCCCAGAGAAGTTGTGGGAGGGCTCTGCCCGCAGAGCCCCCTGGCTGCCATGGATGAGAATACGTCTGCCAAGACATCATCTTCTTGGGGAGGAAAGGTAGCCGATCTCTCAAAGGAGAAGGGCCAGGAGCCTGTTCCTCGCTGGGCTTTCATTGGGTTTATTTGCATAGGAATACAGGGTGTATATGTGAAGCTCATCAGTCATCATCAGGCAGTAATGATCAGACAATAAATAACATTCAAAGAACTATGAGGGCTTATTTTGAGTCAGGGTCATATAACTAAAGGACCATAAAGCTTTGAGGAAACAAACTCATTTCAGGCTTCGACCCTTATCATTTAAATTGAGGGTATTAGCAAAGTAGGTTTCACAGGATTTTATGCGTTCTTTCTTAGGCCTGATGCGCTGAGGAGCCTGCCCTTTCCAGCACAGGGCCATACCCACCTCTGGCATTGTTTCAGGCTTAAGTTGGGCAGGAGAAGTAAGGCAGCCAAGAGATTAGGAGACTTCTTGCAGACAGAATGGGGACTCAGGTTATGTCAAAGCCAAGGTGCGAGAGTCCATCACCCCTTTTTTCTGTAGCCCCCCAAGTCCTTCCCTGAGGGCCCCCTCATGACCATGCCTGTCTTAGGTCGTCCCTCCTCTGAGGAATCTTACCAGTCATTGGCTAACCAGTCATCCACTTGGGGCCAGGCAGGGTGAAGTAAAGGGAGCAGAGGCAGTGCCCCTACCAGGGAGATAAGCTTTGTCTCCTTAGTGGCTTAAGATCTCAAGGTCTCTCACTCAGCCTTAGCCATGAAGGGTTACAGCTTCCTAGGCAGGGTGGTTCCCAACAAGAAGGTAAAGCTATAGTAGTTCATCATTAGTAAGCCATTATTACATGTAATGCTAAAGGGACTTACTTAAAAAAAAGAAGAAGATTAAAGCCATGAACAACTGAATCTAAAAAAACAAACTAAGCAAACCACCAGAACAGCAACAGAGTCATAGATATGGAGATCATTAGCTGAGGGTTATTAGCTGAGAGGGGGAAGGGAGAGAATGGGGAAAAAGTGTGGGGATTAAGAAGCATAATTGGTAGGTATAAAATAGACAGGAGGATGTCAAAAATAGTATAGGAAATGGAGAAGCCAAAGAACTTATATGCATGACCCATGGACATGAACTAAAGTGGGGAATTGCTGGAGGGAATTGGGGGTACTGGGAGGAAAGGAGCAAAGGGGGAAAAATTGACACAACTGTAATAGCAAAATTATTAAAATATATTTTAAAATAAAATAAAATAACACAACTGACAACTCTTATAAACAGCAACTGTAGGAACAGCAAACCAATCATCTCCTTTTCCCCAAAAAATGGGTGAGGGAGAAATAAGGAAAATTGTGGATTAATAATAACCTATAGGACAGTGTGTGAGAGATAAATTACAGAGATTTATCTTCCCCAGGCTATAGCTGTGGGGGGAAAGGGAGATTCCATTGGTGTTTTTCTAAGGAAACAATTGTTACAACATTCTCTGAGTTTTAATCAATTTTTTTATTTTATGGCTTATAAGGCCTTGGCTCCTGATGAGCTTGGCCAAACAACAGGATGCACCATTCCCAAGGTTAGCAGGCATACCAGACTCCCAGTCACTCAGTGTTTTCAGAGAGGCAGGTTTGGGCTAGGGTGTAGCTGAACTCACCTTGGGACTATATACCCACAGAAGGACTGTGACATCCATTGTGCTCTTGTTTAATGTGGCAAGCATGAGAGAATCCTGTGTGGCTCAGGGATAAATGTGCCTTGGCACAAAGCAGTCTGAACATAGGTGATAGCTGCCCAGAGCCTGGAGACCTTGATAGAGGTGGGGTCACCACTCTACTGGGAAACTGAGTTTCAGGGTAACACCTCCAACTGAAAAAAGGGAAATCTCGTTGCCCTGTAAACCAGTTCAAACCAATTTACTCATTGGACAATCCCTGCTGTTGATCTTCATGGGGCTTAATATAGGTCCCTAATTACTAAAGACTTGACCTTTCTTTTGCTGTATATTATATTATATTATATTATATTATATTATATTATATTATATTATGTTATGTTATATTATATTATATTATATTATATTATATTATATTATATTATATTATATTATATTATATTGTATTATATTACAGTAATCTCAAGGGGGCTGCTTTTTCAGTACTGAAATGCAAACCCTTTTGCCATAGCAAATCATACAGATATACCTCTGTATGCTCATGATATAGTTTTAATAGCATGTATTATGGGTGGTCTCTATCAGTTGTTCCTATCTTAACTTCTGCCAGAAACAATGACTTGGCTTTCAGTTTCTGCCTTCTGTAGTCATTCACCAAAATTCAAATAGCTCCATGACACAGGTTAAGATGTGCAGGTGACTTGCTATACAGTTTGCAGCTAATTCACTCTGGCAGGGATGTCAGGAAATTATGCTGTTCAGATTCAAATGTTCCACAGGAACATTACCAGACTCTTTTTTATGGCTAAGTGGCAAAATTGATGATACCTGCTCTGAAAATTTTCCGTTATCAGGCTTATGTAACCAGACTCTGCTCAAGCACCATTGATAGGAGAATGAGTCCCATACAATTCTGCAGATTTATATGTTTCTTCGGGGACCTCAACCAAGTACTAGAATGAAGGCAAAGGTGTTTCTTGAGGAAAAATTCTGGCTTTGGCTCAGGTACTCGGCAGTTCACCTTCCCACAGAGCAGAGGGTATGGGGCAGGCTTTTCAACATGCTTAATAGAATTTCAGCCGTTCTACCTGCTTGCCTGGTATAAAGATTTATGTATCTTCCATCAGTCAGCAACATAAAATCCTAAAACTACATTTGATTTGGAGAGTAACCTTGGATTGTCATTATTTTACTTTTTTCAAAAGCTAAGCAGAGAAAAGTGACATTTACTCAAGATTGTTTAAGGGGCATGTTACTCATCTACTTTTTGGTGACTTATAAGAGCTGTCATTGTATTTTGTTAGATTGTTGTAAAGCTGTGTATTTATGCAACATTGACTTAGTCCTCATTGGAATCCCATTACTGAGTTTACCTTTTAGAGAGTACAAGGACCAAATTTGCTGTAAAACTATAAAAGTTATTGACTAAAATAACTTACAATATCTCCTACATAAGGCATCACATTATGGGTTTACTTTATTTTAGGGCTTAGTACTGGGGGGGAAAATCCCCTCTGAAAAACTGGTTTCCTTATTTCCCATTCTAAGAGCAACACATTGTATTAATCTTCATTTTCTGGTGGCAGAATCAGAATTAATAATCACGCACAGTTACCATGTTAGCCTTTGAGGCTAGAGTATATGCTTCCTCCTCCTTTTTATGACTTTGGTATTATATTTCTTTTTTTTTAAGACTTTATTTATTTATTTTTAGATAGGAGGGAAGGAAGGGAGAAAGAGAGAGAGAGAAACATCAATGTGTGGTTGCCTTTCACGTGGCCCCCATTGGGGACCTGGCCTGCAACTCAGGCATGTGCCCTGACTGGGAGTCGAACCAGGACCCTTCGGTTCCCAGCCTGTGCTCAATCCACTGAGCTACACCCGCCAGGGCTGGTATTATATTTTTATCCCAATAAATGTGTTTATATGTGTCTCTTATTGGAAGCCACTCTGGCCTACATTTATTTTTAGAAAAAGTAGTGCTATGAATTTATATTACTATAAAATACTTTCATAAAAGCAACATTATATCCATTTTTAAAAAGAAAACAATTTTTTTTAAAAAAAGAAAGGAGCCCGGCTGGTGTAGCTCAGTGGATTGAGCGCGGGCTGGGAATCGAAGGGTCCCGGCTCGATTCCCAGTTGGGGCACATGCCTGGGTTGCGGGACAGGTCCCCAGTGAGGGCCATGTGAGAGGCAACCATACATTGCTCTCTCCCTCTCTTTCTCCCTCTCTTCTCCTCTCTCTAAAAATAAATTAAATCTTTAAAAAAAAAAAAAAGAAAGGAAAACCAACCCTAATAACCAGCAGACTATACCTAGGCAAGGAAAAAGATTTTAAAAATAAGAAGTCTAATAAAGAAAAAAGTACTCAAGATTTGTTTTGCTTCATACATTAATTCTAGAATTCATTCATAGCAGTTAAATATTAGATAAATTCATTGATTCTCTAAAGTCACTAACATGCTTCATGTTGTAGGCTGGC
This sequence comes from Micronycteris hirsuta, assembly GCA_004026765.1. NCBI lineage: Eukaryota > Metazoa > Chordata > Mammalia > Chiroptera > Phyllostomidae > Micronycteris > Micronycteris hirsuta. Next base: position 50,741 of record PVJI01005812.1, on the reverse strand, counting down.
ATCTACAACCTTTTGGGAGATTCCAGGAAAGGATAGGATTCGGGAAATGGATGAGACTGGGTAAAGGTGTCCCACATCCATTAAAATGTACGCATACCAGTTTAACCTGCATTGGTGAGCCAGTTCTGACTCATCCTGGCCTGGTTCAGTAATGACGTAGACTTGATGCAGGCAAGGAATTTTACCAGATGTGAATGAGCCATTCCTATTAAATATTTGGTGATGGTGATCCAAGTGTTCTATGGCCTGAGCTCCTGCTCTTGTTTCCATGCTTCTCTTGCCAGAAGATGGTAGCCTCATCTCTGGGGACTCTAAGAAGCTGTTTTCCCAAGAGCCTTTGCCTCAGTATAGGTCTTGGAAAAGATATTCACATCCTTTCTCCACCCAAACTCCATGTCCATAAAATAAAGTTGGGTGTGTTTTAAAACATTAAGCTCTTTAGAATACCCAGAAATCTCCAACATTCATTTCCCCTAATTGTTTTATTTCATTTTTTATTGATTATGCTATTACAGTTGTCCTAATTTTTCTCCCTTTACCCCCCACCACCCAGCAGCACCCCCACTCCCTCTAGCGATTCCCCCCTCCTTTGTTCATGTCCATGGGTCATGCACATAAGTTCTGTGGATACTCCATTTCCTATATTTGCACTTAACATCCTCCTGCCTATCCTGTACCTACCGATTTGTACTTCTTAATCCCTTCACCTTTTCCCCCATTCTGGCCCCTGTCCCTCCTAACTGACCACCATCCCAATGTTTTCCATATGTATGATTCTGTTTCTGTTCTGCTTGCTTGCTCAGTTTGTTTTTTAGATTCAGTTATTGATAGTTATATATTTATTGCCATTTTAACATTCACAGTTTTTATATTCTTCTTTTTCTTAGATAAGTCCCTTCAACACTTCATATAATAATGGTTTGGTGATGATGAACTCCTTTAGTTTTATCTCGTCTGGGCAGCACTTTATCTGCCCTTCAATTCTAAATGATAGCTTAGCTAGATAGAATAATCTAGGTTGTAGGTCCTTGATTTTCATTCCTTTGAATATTTCTTGTCAATCCCTTCTAGCCTGCTGAGTTTCTATTGAGAAATCAGCTGATAGTCTTATGGGAACTCCTTTGTAGGTAATTATCTGCTTTTCTCTTGATACTTTTAAGGTTCTCTCTTTAACCTTTGGCATTTTAATAATGATGTGCCTTGGAGTGGGCCTCTTTATATCCATCTTGTAAGGGACTTTATGTACTTCTTGGACATGCATTCTATTTCCTTCACCAAATTAAGGAAGTTTTCTTTATTTTTTCAAATAGATTTCTAATGTTTTGCTCTTTCTTCTCCTCTGGCACCCCTATAATGCAAATGTTGGAATGCTTGAAGTTGTCACAGGAACTACTTACACTATCCTCATTTTTTTTTTAGATTCTTTTTTCTTCTTGTTGTTCTGTGTATTTGTTTTATTTCTTTTTGTTCCAAATCATTGATCTGATTCTCAGCTTCATCCACTCTACTGTTGTTTCCCTGTAAATTGTTCTTTATTTCAATTAGTGCATCCTTCATCTCTGACTGGGTCTTTTTTATGTTGTCGAGGACGTCATTAAGTTCCTTAAGCATCCTTATAACCAGTGTTTGAGTTCAAAACACTGCATCTGTTAGATTGCTCATCTCCATTTCATTTAGCACTTTTTCTGGCATTTTGATCCATTCTTTCATTTGGGCTATGTTTCTCTGTTTCCTCGTTCTGGCAGCCTCCCTTTTTTTGTTTCTGTGTATCAGGTAGAGCTTCTTTGACTCGGTGTCTTGGTAGTGTGGCCTAATGTAGTAGGTGTCCTGAAGGGTCCAGTGGCACAGCCTCTCCTATCACCCAAGCTGGGTACTTGAAGTGAATCCTTTGTGTGGGCTGAGTACACCCTCCCCTTGTAGTTAGGCCTTTGTTGCTGTTGGCAGGTCAATGGAAGGGATTTACCCAGGCCATTCACCTGTAAGACTTGGCTGTGACCACTGACCACCAACCTCCACCATTTGTGGAGGATCAGCTTAGCAGGAGCAGGGTGGTGGTGCCCCAAAGTGGTCTGTAGCTGGATGTGTAGGGTCTGGGTTTTCCCAGGTGGTATAGGTGAAGGTCAGCCCCCACCTGTGTTTTTCTCAGGGCCACCCTACTTGTTATATAAAGTAATCTGAGATGGCTGCTATGTGTTCTGGGATTGGAGGTTCCCAGGCAAAGCCAAGCTATGAATCTAGGCTGGCTGCTGCTAGTGTGGGTCCTTGGGCCACTTAGTGAGTGAGCTGGTGGCTCACTGAAGCCTGCTCTTGTTTGTTTGAGAGGATTTCGGAAGTAGTGAAGCATGAACCAACACCAGCCATTCATATGGAAAAGTGTCTGTTAACAGCTTGGATGGGCCCTTAAGTTGGGTGGGACAAAGTCTCTGGGGATCTCTAGGGTGGGGCTAATGGTGTTAGCCAGGTTGATGGAGTCTCAGATATGATACCTGCTGCCAGCTCTGTGGCTCTGTTGGGGGAGGGCTCAGGAAAGGGACAATGGCCACTGCCCACCTTTCTGTCTGGGAGAAAGCTGTCCCCCAGTTCTCACCTTGATGCCAGACACTTCAGTTTCTCCATGTATGCCACTGGTGCCTTACAAGCTGCTACCCCTTTGCTGGAGCTAAGAGGGAGTAAGCCTGAGTAAGTTCAGATGTGGGTTTTTTAAGAGGAACTGTTTGGGACTCTAGAATTTTCTTCCACCAACTCAGTCCCCACTGGTTATTGCAGCCAGAAGTTTTGAGGACTTATCTTCCTCGCATTGGAACCCTGGGATGGGGAACTGGTGTGGGGCTGGAACTCCTCACTCCCAAGATATCCCCCCTGAATTTTTATCTACCACCCATGGATGTATGACCTGCCCATTCTGTGTCTCTCCCCCTCTTACCAGTCTGGATGGATGTGGTTTGTTTAATTTCGTAGTCATCAGACTTCCATTCAACTCAATTTCTGATGATTCTGAATGATGGTTGTTCTATATTTTAGTTGTAATTTTGATGTGGTTGTGTGAGGAGGTGAGCCGTGTTTACCTATGTCACCATCTTGGCTCGAAGTCTCCTCTAATTTTTCATAGCTATATACAAACAATGTAATGTGAGCATTTTCTTAGGACTTTGAACCTTTGTTGTAAAATCAATGTATTGCACATTTTAAAAGAATCATAGCTTTGGAGAATCACTCTAATCCATTGGTTCTCAAAGTTTAGTGTATACCAAAATCCCCTGGATGGCTTGTTGAAACTCAGGTTGCTGGACCTCACTTTTTAATTCGTTAAGTCTGAAGTGGGGCTTAAGAATTTGCATTTCTAGCAAATTCCCAAGGAATGTTGATGTTAGTAGTACAGGATCACACTTTGAGAGCTGTGGCTATAAACCAGCTGTCTTTAAACAATCGTCTGCCTGTTGCTACCTTTGGTGCCTGCTGTTTAAATGCTGTTGGCAAATGTTCAGAGTGGCCTAGGGAATGGGAGCCTGACTAATCTGATGACTGTGACCTGCATTATATGCAGCTGGTGACTGATTGCAAAATGAAATAATTAAGGATTAAGACCTAAATCATAGGAAATTAATATGAAGCACTACTGAGCATAAAACCCATAAAACTGCTAGCATTCTTCTGTTTTGGTCATTCACGTGCATCCTGCTTTGTTCCATTGTTCTCCCCAACATGGATGAGACCACACCCAGAACAAATAAAACATGGTCTGTCTCTGCCATCCAGTCACATAAGGTCACAGGCAGGCAAGAGAATGGTAGTAAATCCAATAAAATAACATTCTCGTGCTGATGATGAAGAAAAATGCCATTATATTAATTTTAATTTTATAAATGTCCATACTCAGTCTGTAATTGTAGCAAAATGGAAATCAGAATTTTTGTTACCTCCAAGCAGTGGCTTTTTTATGCCAAAATATTTTCTCTCTGAATATTTTCTATGAGTAAGAATTTCACATGACTTTCATATGTATTCACTTTTTATTTTGATGATAATTCTTAGAATAAAAGCCTGAAGCATACTATAAGATAAATATGAATGTGAAACATGGGCTGATAAGGTAGAAACAAACTGAAATTTCATAATGTTGATTAATAATTCATTTAACTTCTTAAAACTTTATATTTGGATTTCTTTTTATATATCTTTATTTTTGAAATTTAAGATGATTAGCACTAATTCAAATGAATAGACGTAAAATCTAGAAAATCTGGTTGGATTGATTTGACAAAAATTAGTTTGAAGACTTTCTTCCTATGATGTCCCCTCTATGAGGCCACAAAGTCACTTTTCATATTACAGACTTCCTCAAATTGTTATTTATTCCCGATGTTTTCTTTGACTAATCAGAACAAAATGACAGCTTCTTTTTTATTCATCCTACTAATTTTTGAGTGTTATTTGTCTGAATCTGCTCATTCTGGTATTCATGATGATTGCATTTATGCACATAATTTAGGATGGAATTGATTTAAATAAAATTTATTTACATTGAAATTACTACTCAGGAAGATGGAATGTAAGAAGTTTGACTGCAGCTTCCTATCTTTTACTTGATTTAACCACAATATGGTTCTCAACTTTTAAATAGATATACATAGTTTCATTTATAGGAGGCAATGCTATACATTTCAAGTAGGGATTGATTTTGATAATTTCTCAAATTATTGTTATTGTTTAATTAGGAAGATGAAGCATTTGAAACAAACAGATATGAATTTATTGAGAACGCTAAGCATCTCTGAATCAATAAGTTTATCATGATTTTGTTTGGCATATTTTATGATATGTTAATATACCAGCTAAAACACAAAAAACAACACACATGTACATAAATGTTCTACTGTATTTGATTAAAACAAATATGCTGAAATTTTTCTAAAGGCACATAAAAATGTTGAAATGAACATAACTCGGACAATAAATTTTATACCCTCACCCTCTGACTCCTTGGAGATTGGATACAGCACAAAGAGTTATGCAAATTCATGTTTGCCATCATTACTTTGCAGAAATTAACATATGGGATGAGAGAGTTCTTGCTGCAGAATCTAATCTTATTAAAGAAGAAAATAAAAAGACTGCAATTACAGAGTTTGGGCCTGGTATATATGCAGGACAATAAGCTGGGTAAGTTAAGCTTGGAACTAGCTCAACAGACAGATGCTAGTACAACTGAACAGTTATGTGCATGCTAACCATCTCCACTGTGGATGTGGGTCTATGTGCTGATCATTTTATATATATATAGAGAGAGAAATTTTGTTCTCCTAATATACTGTACCTTAGTAATACCTTAGTATTCCCAATTGCCTTTGGGAATTATTGTTTTTCCTTAGACGGTATCCTGTGTGTTGTGTGTTTCATTTAATACTCATCCCTACAGTGCTCTAGAAGAATGAAGGGCACGTCTTTAGGTTACACAGAGAGAAAGACTGGAGAGCCCCAGATCTTGGAAAACTGAAGCTCATGCTGGGCTGTCCTGGACTATCTCAGACATATAACTACATATCGATTGGATTTGAGAGATTTTTTGAAGTTTTATCAGCGAGACATTTATTAAGTCATCTCTCAGAGTGGGTTAACTTTGCATAACTAATGTTACCTATAACAATATCTAACATTAGCCCTGGCTGGTGTAGCTCAGTGGATTGAGTGTGGGCTGGGAACCAAGGGGTTGCCAGTTCGATTCCCAGTCAGGGCACATGCCTGGGTTGCAGGCCAGGTCCCCAGTGAGGGCCATGTGAGAGGCAACCATACATTGCTGTTTCTCTCCCTCTCTTTCTCCCTCCCTTCCCCTCTCTCTAAAAAATAAATAAAATCTTAAAAAAATTCTAACATTAAGTGCTTCATAGATATTAACTCACAACCAGTCCTCACAATGATCCTGTGAAGCTTATTATCTTGATTTTTTCAGAGAAAGAAGCTGAGGTACAGAAATGCTCAGTAACTTTCCTTAGCCTCCTCAGTGGTAAGTGGTAGAACTGGAACTAGGCCCTTTTCAGTATGGTTCAAGAGCCTGCACTCTGTGGTGCATGTATGAATATGAGAGAGAGGGAGAGGAAGAGGGAGACTTTGAAAAAAGAAAAGCTCATCAGAGCTGGGGCAAATTCTGTTCAGAGTGGCTATTGTGGGGTTTGTTTGGGTTTTTTTTAAGGTTTTGTTGTTGTTGTTGTTCTTTAAAAAAGTGGACAAACCGTATTAGAAAGGGCAATGGGCTCTTGCTTGGGCCCTGCTGATGCAGATGTTCAGTCAGAGTATGTTTTGGGGGCCACATTAGGAAAGCCAAAACTTCGCAGAGAAGAGCAGCAGAACTGGTCAGGGCAAGGAACAAGCTCTGCAGGAAGCAAGAATAAGTTACTCAAGACATTTCCCTGTGATGTCTCCAACTCCCAACCCCATTGAAGTCAGCAAAAGGTAGAGAATTACTGTTCTGGAAGTTGGGAATAAGGGTTTTCGTGGCTAATCCTTTAACCAGCTATGTGGATGTGGCCAAACCTTTTAACATCACTGGCCTTGGTTTCCTTATTTTACAAAATGATTCTGGGTTTCCAGGGAATAATTTATACACCTTGATAGCACAGGGTGGCAATTAGGAACATTGATTCTGGCACTAGACCACTTGGGTTTATAAACCAGTTATATCTAACTTCTCAGTGCCTACGTTCTTCATCTATAATACAGGATAATTGTTCCTATTTCACTGGGCTGTTGGGAGAAACAAAGAGTTAATACATATATATTCTTTAGAACAGTGCTTGGTGCTTGGTAAGCTCTCAGTAAATGCTAGCTATTAACACTATGGGTATCTAGTACTATTTCAGGGTTCAACTTTACACAACTGAGAATATTTAGAGATGTCACCCTCTGGGATCTTTTTCTTGGTCTTTCTGAGCTTAAGAGACTGAAGATAACAGAATTCCGTTTGTAACTGCATTCTGTCATCATTCCTGTACAAGCAGGGGTACCCTAACTCTAAGCTACTGTCTAGGAAGGGATTCAAGCAAATATAGTCAAGAGTTGTAGTAAGAGGAGAAATGGGGACATTAATGCCAGAAGAAGGACTGAATGAATCAGTACACACTGTGTATAAATTGGTAACCACTTATATACTAGTATGTGTGAAGCTTGTTTCCCTTATGCAAAGTCAACAACTGATAATGAGCTTGGGCAGCTGGGGATGTCACTCTGTCAGGCGGGTCCCACCCTCTCTTCTGCCACCTCCTGCCTCATTCCTACCTTCCCACATTCTGATACTCTCCATTTCCTGTCAACACTGGCTATCACCACTACCTGCATGTCATAATGTCAGGGGAAGTGTCCAGATGCCACTCAGAAAGAGCTTATATCTGCTCAGCCTCAAAAGAGGAGCTTCATGAATCCAAGGCATTGCAAAGGGTGAATGAAATGAGATCATTTTTAAGTTGAGATTATTATCAAAATTCAATGTTTTAAAGCCCTCTATGAAACAAACAAAAGTCCTACAGGGTTTTGCTTATGGTATACTCAAGTTGAAATATGTTATATAGACCAAGATTTATAATTTAAATTATGACATACTCTTTAATTTAACATATATAATCCTTAATTTCGAATATATTTTTCTTAATGCCTTAAATTTTATGAATGAAAGGGACTTTTGAGACCATTAAGTTCTATGCTAGCATGTTTTTAGATGAGGGAACTGAGAGGTGGTGAGGTGAAGACATTGATTGTCCTTGTTCACAGAGCTAATTTTCAGTCAAAAATTATTTTCCTTATATCACAGAGAACTCCTTCTCCAAAGTAATGATTGTTATTACATTGTAAAGGGTTCCAGAATATGAAACTAGTGGCATAAACAGCTCATGCAGAATGGCGGTTAAGGGTACAGGGCCTGGGGCCAGACTGGCAGGACTAGAATCCTATCATCCCCCGTTACTAGCAGTGTGTTCTTCAGCAGGTTATTCCGCCTCTCCGTAAAGCCACAATTAACCTGATTGGAAATGTTTCAATATGTTTGTAGAGTGTTCCGCTCTGTGTTAGAGACACAATCAGTATTAGACGCATGTAAATCAGGAACCATTTATGTATTTACATGCTCAAAAACTGTTAATTATCATTTCTGAAAGGCACACTGTGAGTATCTGCTTCAATTATAGGTTCTGGTTTTGCTAAATTGTGAATATTTAGGGAATGTTTACATCCTGGTTTCTTTTCTAGTTTAAGAAATCTTGAGAAATTAGAATTCTCTTCCTGATTCCATCTTGTCCCCACCTCAGCCCAACTCTACAGTCCTGAGGATAAAAATTTGGGCAGAGCTTGATCTTAGCCCTATCCCCAGTGTCAAGCCCAGTGCCTGAAAAATAAATGTTTGAGAGGGGTTCAGGTGTAAGAATTCTTTTCACACACATGGAGAATTGTAGCCCCAGGAATCACGCGTGTCTGAGCTCAGTTCCGTGTGAAAAAACTACTCCCATGTGGGCCAGCGTGATCCATGCCCGTGGAAAAGGAGCTCATAAGAAAAAAAGGGGAGGTATGGCAGGAATTCTTTGCACATGCATGGAGAAATGCCGCCCCGGGAATCCACGTGTGCAGAGCACGGCTCCGCGTAAAGAAACCCTCCTGTGTGGGCCAGGTGATCCATGTCAGTGGAAAAAGAATTCTCTAATGGGAATTCGGCAAAAATGTTTCTTAAGAAATTCTCTGCCTTGCTGAGCCTCTTTCCCCAAAGCCAAGAAGCTCAAGTTAATGAATCCTTGAAATTCTTCCCTGCCTCAATGTTTTATGGTCCTAAGAGTTAACAGCCCTAGCTAGCTTACCCTCAATTTACTTGTCTCCTGTTTAATGTACTACCCCGGTCCTGTCTGCCACCAGACCTGAATTTACATCCTAATGCTCTGTACCCCAAATGTTTACCTTGCTAAGTAAACCTACCGCTTATCTATCCCCTTCCCATATATCTTCATGACCTAGCTGAAAACCCCTGATTTTGCAATGAGTTCATGAATAACCAATCCAATGCAAATGTATCCTAAAACTTCTAATAAAAAGCAGGGCTGAGCTATGCCCCGGGCCTTTCCAGACCAGAAGGGAAAGACCCATGGCAACCAGAACTCCTTCTCCAAGCATGTCTCTGAGTGAGATTGATTCACGTGTTCGGTAGCGGTCCTCCACGGATTTTGCTGGGACGAAATCCTAGCATCATTCAGGGGCTGGGTGAAAAAAGTGAAGGGATAAAGTGAAAAAAATAAAACCCCAAACACAGACAACAGTACAGTGATTGCCAGACAGAAAGGTGGATGGGGGGAGGTGGAGATAAATAATGGCAGAAAGACCTGACTGGGTGGTGAGCACACAATGCAGTGATGGGGACTTCGACCAGCAGAGTCTGTGGTGTTGTGGATGAGACAAACATATTTACATGGACTGAAGAAGTCCTGTGGAGAAAAGGGATGGCATGGCCACCCTCTGAGTGAGAGAGTGCCCCTACCCTTGCCCCTTGCCTGGACAGGCTTTTATTGCTTTTCTGGGAGCATTACATCGAGGAAGATCCTCATTCATTATGCACAGGTTTGCTTTAGGTGATTACCTTTTACAGATAACAAAGAAAAGGATGTTGCAAATGCAAAGGAAAAAGTGTTTGAACTGGTTACACTCTGTCTTTAGGAGGTTTAGCACAGACTTTAGGAAGTTACTTTAAAGATATGCATTAAACATTTGTTGCCTTAACTCAGGGTGAGGGAGTTTTAGCAAAAGCAAGCCTCAAAGCAGCCTAGATATAAGGCAGGCCTAGTTCCCCATGGGAAAGCCAATCTGTGGGCCTGGCTCCTGTGTGCCGCCTTGCATCTATTGGTTTTCTGAACCAGGGCTGAGCTACACTCGCCACTGTCATGCGGACCGGTTCCCTATAATGCAGTATATAGATGATGTACTATAGAGTTGTACACTTAAAACCTGTATGGTTTTATTAACCAATGTCACCCCCAATAAATTCTATAAAAAATTGAAAACAACAAATGAACAAACAAGACAGACAAACAAAAACTCATAGACACAGGCAACAGTATGGTGTTGTATGGTTGTGTGATGGAAGGGGGAGGGGCAGGGAAGTAAAGGGGTGAAATATATGGTGACAGAAGATTTGGCTCTGAGTGGTGAACACACAATGCAATATACAGATGATATATTATAGAATTGTACACTTGAAACCTACATAATTTTATTGACCAATATCATCCCAATAAACTTAACTTTAAGAAAAGAACAAAAATAATTCTTAAAAATGTTTGTGAAAGTCCAAGGCATTCTGTAGTGCTATCTCTAGAATTTTAATAGAGAAATGGCTTAGGAGTGATCATCTGTTTGGGATTGGAGATTAGGGAGCTTGAAGTGAAATTGAAATTGTATTTGCTGTAAGAAATGATGGTGATTAAGTGTGTGTGGCTAATGTTCCCTCATGAAAGCCCTTGGAATCTTCAGTGAATGAATAAGTAAAAGAATGAATGAGTGCATATAGCAGAGTTAAACTGTTTTGGTAGGCACCACCAATGAGATACAACCTCCAGGCAATACCGGGGTGGGAGGGTTCATCTCAAAATGGGACCTGAGATGGACTAATCTGATATAAATTGGCTATTAATGTACCGTCTTTACCTGCGTATACCCCTAGACTTAAGAAGTCTGCATTATAATAATTATACAGAAGATGTATTCAATGCCACTGTAGGAAGACAAACAACTTGAACATGACCTAAGACTTGTGCTTAAGATTTCAATACAGTGTTCTAGAGTATGTATACTTACTGTTGATATTCTCATCACATTTTCAATTTTCCTCACAATAGTATGAGATTAATGAGATGGCCATTTTATATTTTGATGTGAAAGAAACACATATGTATAAGCTAGAGATTTTCAACTTTTTAAATTTCGTGGCATACATAAACTAATTAGTAAAATTCTGCGACACACCAAGAAATATATTTTTTGCTAATTTGACCAAAAATATTCAGTATAATTTTGATTCTTTCACACCAGGCAGCTATTGTTATCATTATTTTTTATATGATACTCTATTGTCATTTTTTAATTTGATACTTTAAGGGAAAAGAGGTCAGTGCCCCTGACTAAATAGGTATTGCATGTTTAAAAAGTTCTTGGCCCTGGCTGGTGTGGCTCAGTGGATTGAGTGCCAGCCTATGAACCAAAGGGTTGCCAGTTTGATTCCCAGTCAGGGCACATGCCTGGGTTGCAGGCCAGGTCCCCGGTAGGGAGCACGTGAGAGGCAACCACACATTAATGTTTCTCTCCCTCTCTGTCTCCCTCCCTTCCCCTCTCTAAAAATAAATAAATAAAATCTTTAAAAGAATAATTCTTGCTCTACACCAGTGTGCCTCCAGTGGTACACCAATTAAAAGTTGCTGGTATAAACTATTATTGTCATGTTTATAATTCAGAATGATATGGATGAAGTAGTATATTTAGATACCTAAATGATAATGGATAGTTTTTGCTGAGTTTTTAATTTATTTGATTGATTTGTTGAATTTTAAAGTAATTAGGTTGCGAGTTTTTAATTCACAGGGGACAAATAATTATATGTCTTCTCTTTGTTGACAGGCTTTATGTTCTCCGTGTTATCTCAGTCTATACTTTTGTTCGTGTTTATTTTTCTTTCTACGTAGAACTTGTCTAACTGGTCTTTGCCTCTGAAGACATCAGTTTATAAGAAAGTCTTGGCATTCCTTGTTTCATGACTGTATAAATGACTAATTACTTGCAAGGCATATTCTTGTTAGATAATTTCATCACATATTCCAGAGAATCACTAGGACACATTAGTCATTAAAGCATTCTGTTTCTCTAAAAAGAACTACAATATTTATTAAAATAGCAAATTGCTTTAGTCTCTTTCCTTTCTAGAGGTTTTAGTTTTCTTTAGTCTTCATAGCTAGACTTCTTTTAGTAGTTTTAAAATAATTTTTGTGGTGTAGCTCAGTGGATTGAGCGCGGGCTGGGAACCAGAGGGTCCCGGTTCGATTCCCAGTTGGGGCACATGCCTGGGTTGCGGGCCAGGCCCCCAATGAGGGCCATGTGAAAGGCAACCGTACATTGCTCTTTCTCCCTCCCTTCTCCTCTCTCTGAAAGTAAATAAATAAAATCTTTAAAAAAATAATAATAATTTTTGCCTTGTTATTGGGGCCTTTTTGGCAAACATTGCTTTTTCACTGATGCTGAAACATGGCTTGATTTATCGTTTCTGAGTTTGTTTACCAGTGTAATTAATATTATCAAAACTGTTCTTGGAACACAGCTTAATACCTCAGCTTTTGTTTCTGATGCTAAGATAATTAGCTCTGGAGAAATAAATTTTTTTTAAAAATTGTATGCTAGCATAATAGCAGTGGTAGCTAGCATTCCTTACCTTCCTGCTTCTGTCCGCATTTGTTTACGTGCTCACTCATCTGTAACATCTCAAAGTTAATCACTGTTCCTTCAGTCTAGAGAAAATTGAGGGGCTTCTCTTCTGAGCCTTTACAAACGAACTTCTTCCTACACATGGGCCATAAAAACCACTTGCCGATACAAATTCCTTTTTCTAAGAAAAAGAAGGCTTTTTTAACATGGCACTCCTTAACTTCTCTTAGCCAGGATATTTTATTGAAATATCTCCATTTTAAAATCTCGGGATATTTAATGAAAATGAATTTCGGCAATGGCGTTTTCATTCCCTATATCCCTTTTTCTTTTTAATCCAGTGCTTAATCCTTTGTGACCCAGTGGGATTTTCGAGTCCCTTAGTAAAAATATTCCCACAGTTTGGTATACTGGAACCCTCAAGGGTCAATTGTCCAGTTAAAATTTAGGTTCCAGGCACTGGCTGGTATAGCTCAATGGGTTGAGCGCAGGCCTGCAAACCAAAGCATCACCGGTTTGATTCCCAGTCAGGGTACATGCCTGGGTTGTAGGCCGGGTCCCCAGTATGGGGTGTGCTAGAGGCAACCATACATTGATGTTTCACTCCCTCTCTTTCTCCCTCCCTTCCCCATCTCTCTAAAGATAAATAAATAAAATTTAAAAAATATATTTAAAAAATCTTTCTCACATTAATCTGTTTGAGAGTTTCTACTCATAAAAAACAAACAAATGACAACAAAAAAACTTAGGTTCCAATGATGCCAGATTGTGCAGTAAATAGTGCAAAGTGAGTTAGTGTGTTTGTTGTTGTTTTCACCAAAAGACGGCATTTCTTTTCTCTTTAAGGGCACCTAATTTAAGTTGCTAAGGAACCACATTTCAATCTATAAAGGTTATTCTATTAATTTGACTTTTCCCCTACTATTTCTACATTTCATTTATTTCATTGGTTTTTGGTTTTTTATTTTTGTTTTTGCCGTAAAAGTTATGACTTCATCTCTGTCTAATATCCTCCCTACTCTGACTTCTAAAGAAAACCTAGAGAAGAATAAGGACAAAATTCCATGTAAAGAATTTGAAGGAAAAGAACAGAGAAGAGGAAGAGGCTTCAGAGGGTGAACAGCTGGTGAGTGGGAGGTGAAGACCTGCCGTGAACACGTGAGCTCCTCTTCCTCATCTAGCTACCTGCGGCCAGGACACAGCCACCGTAGCTTCCTTTGTCTTCCACTCTAGACTTCAAGACCATCCTCAGTTGCCTTAGAAGGCAATTGTTTCTCTTCCTTGTTGTCCCACAGGGCGATTTTGCCACTTTAGCTGCTGGCCTGACATCACGGAAATCTGACAAGCCTGCCTTGCAGACATAACAGATCGGCTTCTTTCTCTTCTCTCCTTTATTACAGAGAGGCCCAGAGGAGGAGGAAGCCACAGGCATAAAAGTCGTTCCCTACAAGGGAGCTCTTGTGAAATGCACTCTGCAGGGAAAACAATACTGTGGGGGTGTCATTTTCAGTTGTGCTGTTGCTGGCATGACAATTTAAACAGTGCTGTTTCCCTGATCTGTTTGGGCTTGGTTTCCACTCTTGCATAATGCACATGCTGGTTCTTTGTACTGTGGATAGCAGAGAGCCCACAGATACCTGGACTTGGAGAGCTGTAGTGTTCTCTAATTTTACGAGTTAAGCAGAATCTACGATATGTATGTATGTGTGTATGTATGTACGTATCTATAAATTTAAATCCTTGTATTTTTATTGCTAAAACAATATAGCAACATCAAAGGTCAGTTTTACTCATTGTTATATATTTTAGCTATACCCAAAATACATTTATTTTCAACTCTGAGTGCCCATTAGAATTGACTGGGAGCTTTTCAAATTACTGATGTCCAGGTCTTAACTCTAAACCAATCGAACTGAATCTGGAGTAGCAGAGCCCAGACATCGGTACTGTGATGAACTTCTCAGACAGGCTGAGAACCACAGGTAGAAGTCAATGTTGTTAAATAACCAGTTTACTCTCACCCAACTTAAGAAGTACTCTCTCCTGGTGAATCTTGCCCTGGATAAATTTCCCTCCCTAGTCCCAGAGGTAATTACTAGGCTAAATTTGGTGTTTACTGTACCTATCCAGATATTTAAATTTTTACCACACGAGTATGTTTGTTTATAACAATATATGGTATAACATTTATATGTTTTAACAACTTTGTATAAATACAATTAGGTCATATCTGTCTTACAGAAATTTTTTTTGCTCAAGGTTATTCATATTGATACATGTAGTTTTAGCTCATTTTCACTACTGTATAGTATCCTATTGTATAAATATTAAGAAAAGTTTTGAAATGAGCCAGTGGTTATACCATTTTAACAGAACTGTTTCCATTTTCTCCCAGTTTCATCTTTAAGCATACATATTTTTTTTCTAAAGCAATTCTAAGCATACATATTTTAATATTGACAATTCCATTTTAACTCAATTTTGGGTTCTTTTTAAAATTTACTATAAACCTATTTCTATGTTTCATATGTCATAATAATTATTTAATTAACTACTACATAATTTCTTTTCATATTTATTTACCATAATTTACCTAACTATATCCCTAGTATATTTTGGAGAATGGAGATGGTAATGCTGTAAGGAAGATTTTGGGGGTGCGTAGCTTACCTGTTTTGTTCAATTTCTTCCCTAGAATAACTTTCCAGGAGTAGGATCATTAAATCAAAGGTTTTGAACAATTTTATGATTCTTGATACATTTTATAATACAGTTTTCCAACCAAAAATTTATCATCTTTGGTTTAATACTGGATGACTTTGTTTCATTAAAGAATGTAACATTAGTAATGCTTCTTTTGGAGAAGTATACTCTTGGTTCCTCAGATCAAACACTGAAACAAAGTTCCCAGAATTGAATCAATTTAAATAGAGTAATATACAAAGCTAAATGGAAGAACAATTACACAAGAAATAGCAAATACATCAGATAATAAATCTATTCTAGATGTGATTTAACAATATTGAAAATCTCAAACTTATTTTGTCTAAACTCTTTACTAAACTAAATCTGTCTTCTCACCTGTAAAATTGGAAGAGAAATAATAATAATAGTGAGTAGCACAACATTTTTATAGTCTTTATGATGTGCTAGCCACTATTCTAAACACTTTGCGTGTACTAGTATTTCATTTTCAGAACCACCCTATCATGTAGACATTATTATTCTTCTTCCTATTTTATAGTTGAGGAACTGAAGCACAGAAAGGTTAAATGTCTTTTCTAATATCATATAACTAGTAAATGGCAGAATCAGAATCCTAACTAAGACAGTCTGGCTCCAGGTTTACACTTAAAATCACTTAATAAATAAGATGGTTCATATAAATACCTAGTTCAATGTGACACATAGTAAGTACTGAATAACTGTTTCCCATTATTATTATTATGTATTTTTTAAGAAACAACTGAGCTAATACAGAGACTGGCAGAATTAATTGAAAAGCGCTAGAAAACAGATTCATGAGTGGAAGTTTCAGCAAGGCAAATTTTGACTCAATAGCAAGACTATACGCTTGGGCACTGGACATGAACAAGGAGAGTCCAAAAGGCCACTTGTCAAGAACACTGTGGAATAAATTTCTGCATCAGGTGGATGTCTGAACTAGATGAACTCGAAGGCTCTTTTCAACTATTGGATTCTGCGATTCTAGGTCAGAATCTTATGGGTATTTTTCCACACAGTAATCTTCACTTGTTTTGTTTAATATTACTTCAGTTTATGAATGCTGTTGATGTTATTTTCATTGTAATTATCTGAATCATTCACCAAAGAGAGCTTGGCTTTGTAGTTTGTGTAAGCCGTTGGCAATCTATTATGTTGTAATGTTTGATGTGTTACAACACTCGAACATTGTAATGATGGGTGCTGGGGAAACCTACATATAAACCTGTAAGTTACTATTTTGTGCTGGTCAGCCTTCCTAGCAAGCATCTATGGGGTTACTGTCACTTGGAGAAATCTCCTTTGGAATCTGTTCCTTTAGCTATCAAAAGAACATTCAGTCCTATGAAATCATCATATGTGGCTTTAACTATTTACAATGAAAAATGTTGGGACTGGGCTTGTAGTGGAGGTGAGCTGACGTCACATCTATAACAGAACAATTTGCAAGTGACTCAAGGGTGTTCTGATGAGTTTCCTGCTGAGAAGGTGAATTGCTCCTTGAGGGGGAAGTGCTATAACAGTTTTGCTCAAGTCATGGGAAGCCGCATCTGACCTCATGATTTGCCTTCCCTTTGGATTTCAGCCTGTGCAATTATTTAGTCTTTACCATTATATCTTAAGCAACCCTTTAGGATAATGCATAATTTTGTATGTCAGCTTTATGTCATTTCTCCCAAAAGGGTGATTAAAGGATATACTTAATTACATTACCTAGATATTAATGATGGATTTCATTGCAAAAATACTGGACTGGCTCAGAGTACTTAGAAAACAATTTCTTCTTAGTTATATGTTTTTGTCTTTCATTTAATGTTTTACATTGTGCTGTATGTAGTTACTATGGAGATAGATGAAAATAGGCACAGAGTTTGGGGTGTCAAATTGTCAACAAATTTACTATATTAAAATAGAATGTGGAGCAGAAGAAAGGAGGACAACAATCTTCAAAACAATATTATGACATTTAATCTATAATGGGGAGGGGAAGGAGAAAACCAGCAAGCATATAGGACTTTAGACATTAGATTCTCCAAAATCTTAAGATAAGCAATTTGAAATGAATCTTTTTGAATCATCGTTGAAACATACAATTTGCCTTCTAAAGAAAATAATCTCTTTATTTAATGGGATTTGACTACTTCCAACACTGAATTATTTCCAATAAATCTCCTAAAACAAAAGTTGTTATAGGTTGACTTCTATTTATAATGGTACTTTCATGCAAATAGCTCATGTATATATATTATGCATATGAGTATTTATACTCTGAGTTTAACTTAAAAACACTGTAACTCAAACTTTTAAAAAATGAAAAAAATGCCATTGTATTTTGAGCTAAGGTTTGCTTTGTAATCTGACCAACTAATAAACAATTATGAGCACATATTTGGGGCATCTAGCTTTTGGAAACTTCAAAGAGGATGGCAAGCTGGCAGTAATTACAAGTGTCATTATGCTTGTGTTATTCATAATAAACCCAACAGGATGAGGGCTGTGTCTCTAGTCACCCATGAACTTGAATTAGAACCCTTAAGAGTGCAATGACAGCAGTGGGCAATCAGAGTTACTGCTTTTTTAGAATGTATGTAGCATTTCTAAAAGAAACATATGTTATTTACATACATAAAGTAAATATGGAAAGATTGGCCTAGGATAAAAACACCCAAGGTAATGTTGCAGGACTGGATAGTAAAAGAATGAGCTCATATTGTGGACCTTTACAGACAGAAATTTTCTTTTTATCATGTCTATTTAAGATGGAGGTAAATGTTTTTATTCAAATAAAATGGAAGAGTTCCCTAATCCAGCTCTAAAGGAGATTGAACTGAAGTAGCTGAATATAGGGTCTGCTGGGCTAGTGGGGTGCCGAGTCTAGAGTGAGCGGGTCCAGTGGGGCTAGAATTGTGCTGAGAAGACAGTCCTAGCTGGGGAGGAGAGACTCTCTGAGTCTGAGACCCACCTTCCCCAGCCTGCTGTCCCCCCAGATCCCTCAGTAAAGGCAGCTTCCTAGTTCCTGTCACAACCATGGCTGAAGAACCAAGGCTAAACAAGGCTGGCAGTGATGGGGCCAAGATTGGGAACTGCCCCTTCTCCCAGAGACTGTTCTTGGTGCTTTGGCTCAAGAGAGTCACCTTCAACATTAGTACCATTGACACTAAGAGGCAAACCGATGTTACAGAAGGTGTACCCAGAAGGGCGGCTCCCATTTCTACTGTATGGCGTGGAAGTGCACGTGGAGACCAAGAATGAGGAATTTCTGGAGGCAGTGCTATGCCCTCCCAGGTACCCCAAGCTGGCAGCTCTGAACCCTGAATCCAACACAGCTGACCTGCACATACAAGGTCAGTCCAGAAGGTATCCAGACATGAAATCTGAAAAATAGAGATATTTATTCAAGAAGATATAAGACACAAGAAACATTGTACATAGGACAATGACACCTCAGTCCCCTTCAATGTAGGCACCTTGGGACCTCATACAGTTTTCGCAATCGCCATTGGTTGCTCTGTGGTATTTTTCTGAATCTCTTGATGATTTGAAATCTCTTCCCTTTCAAAGGTGATTTTAGTTTTGGGAAAAGCCAGAAGTCACAGGGCTCCAAATCTGGAGAATTCACCTCTACCTTTCCAGATGATGAGGAGGTCGAGTTGTTCTATGCGCAAGTGGCCAAGGCCTTCACATAAACTCCTCTTGGGCTTCCTTCACCCCCTTCCATTTTCTCCACAAAGGGCCTTGGTGGTTTCCACTTGGCTACCCAATGGACACATTCCAAAATGTCCAATGGGAGGTGAATTCCAGAGAACTTTTGCAAGACTATCTGGGGGATGAGAGGAAGGAATGGAAGATCTGAGTGAGATTTTTATTGTGGGGTGGGATGGATAGGACAATGTATTTCAGTAATAAAATACAAATAAAAAACAAAACAGAAGAGAATTAAGAAACATAATTCAGAAGGGAGTTGACAAAAAAACTTGTCCAAGAAATGACAAATGTATATTATAGCCAAGTGAAAATCTTAATTTACAATATTACTATTAAGCAAATTATACTTTGACAACATCTTGCTGCATTTTAGAGATTGTATAGTTAAAAGTATGAAATTTGAAAATTATTTTTACATATTCCATTTTGTGTAACATTTTGAAAAAAGTGTACTGAGCAAGCAGGTTATTTTTTATTTATAAAACAAGGCAAATAAATTGAATTAGAATCTTCTTCTGGTAGATTAGTTGAACAAACAAAACTTCTGTATAGACTGAGAAGTTGACAGTGGCCTTTCCCCTTGGTAAAGCCCTGAATAAATACAAGGCACCCAATTTGGGGATGGAAACAAAGAGTGTCTATTCTCTGCTGGGAAAGGAAGCATGAAGTGATTGAGGTAGTTTGAATTTATGCCTCCTTTTTGAAGAAGTTCTTGTACAGGTATTTCTCTTTCCTTCTGAACCTTCTATTGTGAAATAACCCAGCCAGATGGTTACTTTAGATAATACATTAAAAAAAATGCAAGGAGAGCTTATAAACTCTATGCCAACAAATTAGACAATCTGGAAGAACTGGTTAAATTCCTAGAAACATACAATCTTCCAAATCTGAATCAAGAAGAAAATCTGAACATACTGATTACAGCTAATGACATCAAAGCAGGAAAAAAAAAAAAAAGAAATCCTAGGAAACAAAAATCCTGGGCTGAATGACTTTGCAGGTGAATTTTATCTAACATTCAATGAGCTAACCTATTCTTCTTAAACTATTCCAAAAAATTTAAGAGGGGAAACTCCCAAGCTCATTTTATAGGATTATCCTACTTCCAAAATCATATAAAGATACTAGAAAGAAAGAAAATTGTAGGCCAATATCCCTGATAAACATAGATGCTAAAATCCTCAACAAAATATTAGCAAACTGAATTAATCTATAATTAAACAGATCATATACCATGATCAAGTGAGATTTATTCCTGGGATGCAAGGTTGGTACAATATCTGCAAATCAATTAACATGATACATTCACATAAACAAAATGAAGAATAAAAATCATATGATCATATCAATAGATGCAGAAAAGCATTTGACAAAATCTAATACCCATTTATGATAAAAACTCTTAGCAAAATGGGAATAGAAGGAACATACCTCAACATAATAAAGGCTTTATATGACAAACCCACAGCTAACATCATACTCAATGGGAAGCAACTAAGAGTGTTTTCCTCAAAATCAGGAACAAGACAGGGATGTTCACTTTTATTCAACATAGTACTGGAAGTCTTAGCTGCAGCAATCAGATAAGAAGAAGAAATAATAGGCATCCAAATTGGAAAGGAAGAAGTAAAACTTATTACTTGCCGATGACATGATATACCACGCTTCTGGATAGGAAGAATTAACATCATTAAAATGTCCATACTACCCAAGGCAATCTGTAGGTTCAATGCAATTCCTAGAAAAATACCAGTGACATATTTCACAGTACTACAACAAATAATCCAAAAATTTGTATGAAAAGATTCCAAATAGCCACAGCAATCTGAAGAAAGAAGAACAAAGTTGGAGGTATCATGATACCTGATATCGATTTATACTACAAGGCCATAGTAATCAAAATAGCATGGTACTGAATTAAAACAGCAATATATCAATGGAACAGAATAGAGAGTCCAGAAATAAACTCATGTCTATATTAACAAAGGAGGCAAGAACATACAATGGAGTAAAGATAGTCTATTCAATAAATGGTGTTAGGAAAATTGGGCAGATACCATGCAAAAAAAAAAAAGAAAGAAACTAGACCACCTTTTTATACTATATGCAAGAATAAACTAAAAATGGATGAAAGGCTGAAATGTAAGACTCAAAACTATAAAACTTCTAGGAGTAAAATCTCTGACATCTCTCAGAGCAATATTTTTCCTGATACATGTTCTCAGGTAAGGGAAACAAAAGAAAAAATAAACAAATGGGACTACATCAAACTGCCTTTACACGGCAATGGCAACCATCAACAAAACAAAGACAACCTACTGAATGGGAGAAGATATTCGCCGATGATACATCTGATAAGGGATTAATATCCAAAATTTATGAAGAACTCATACTACTCAACATCAAAACAAACAAAACCCCCCACAATCCAATTAAAAAATGGGCAAAGGACCTGACTAGACAGTTCTCCAAAAAGGACACATGCAGGTGACCAAAATACATATGAGGAGATGTTCAATGTCACTTAATCATCAGAAAAAATGCAAATCAAAACCACAATGGGATATCACCTCATACCTGTCACAGTGGCTATTATTAATAAATCAACATACAGCAAGTGCTGGTGATGATGTGGAGAAAACAGAGCCCTTATGCACTGTTGGTGGAAGGCAGATTTGTGCAACCACTATGGAAAACAGTATGGAAGTTCCTCAAAAAATTAAAAATGGAATTGCCTTATGACCCAGTGATTCCACTTCTGGCATATATCCAAAGAAACCCAAAACACTAATTTGAAAGAACATATGCACTCCTATGTTTGTTACAGAGTTATTTACAATAGCTAAAATATGGAAGCAACCCAAGTGCCCATCAACAGGCAAGTGGATAAAAATTAGTGTTAGATACATACAATGGAATATTACTTGGTCATTAAAAGGAATGAAATCTTCCTTTTAACAACGGCATGGATGGACCTAGAGGGTATTATGCTAAGTGAAATAAGTCAGTCGGAGAAAGACAAATACCATATGATTTTTAGATTCTGCTTGTAAGCGGAATCTAAAAAGAACAAAACACACAAATGAACAAACAAAATAGACACAGACTCATAGATATAGAGAACAGACTGATGGTTGCCAGAGGGGAGGGGGTGTTGGGAGGCTGGCTGAAAATAGTGAAGAGATTAAGAAGTACAAATTGGTAGTTAAAAAATAATCCCAGAGATGTAAAGCACAGCATAGGGAATATAGGCAATAATATTGTAATAACTATGTATGGTTTCAGGTGGTGGAAATATTGGGAGGAACACTTTGTAAAGTATATGATTGTCTAATCACTATACTATACACCAGAAACTAATGCAAAATAATACTGCATGTAAACTGTAGTTGAATGGTAAAATTAAAAAATAAACCACTACTTAAAAAATAAATACAGAGAGGGCTGCGTCATGACAAGTATGGTATGGAAGTCTTCGTATTATTGGATTGAGTCCTGTGAGTTATGGCCGGAGAAGGCGAGGTCAGTGGTCTGTCTGCTGAGATTCCAGCAATAGTGAAGGGAAATCTGGCCAGTGCCATTTGGGGGCAAAACTGCCTCATCGCCATGGTGGCTTTGCCCTGTCTACTCTTTTCTCCCACCCCTCCCCTCCCCTCAGCCCAGCTTGGAGGCTGCTTATGCCCTTCTGAGGAAAGAAAGGGTTTCTCCTCTGCTCACTTTGCTACGGCGGTATAAATTCATCCTAGAAAACAACCCTTGCAAAGAGCGGGAATACTGTGCACCAGATGCTCCTGCAACTCCGCAAACTAAGTCTTCGACTTAATCTCCTGCAGTGATTCAGGCATGGATCAAAGGATCTAGAACTGGATGGGGCTTTAAGACTTTTTGGGAGATTTAATCCAAACTTTTAAATTTACAAGTGAAGATCTGAGACCATGTGAGAGCCACAGAGCTAATTAGTGCCAGAGAAATAGGACAAGAACCCAAGTGTCTTGAGCAGAATTCTTGTAAACGGAAGAGCATATAATCATCTCAGAACTGTGGGTGCTGCCTCCAGGGCAGTGCTCATTCCAATGTGTAGTTACTAAGCGATGTTGGTTGGAAAAATAATTTTAGATGGGGTGATTTAGGGCTGTATATTTAAAGAAATGAATCGTGAGTCTGTCACGTGCAAATGAGTGCCAAACAATTCTTTTCACAATGTTTTATAAAACAATCATAGGCCCCACAGCTTTCCCTTGTTGGAATGTGTCCTTAACTGAACTCCCAAGATTAAACACTTCACCTTTGATCCCTTTGAATGTCTTTCACACGGAGGAAGCTAAAGTTGAAATCCTGAGTTCTCTGGCCCATATTTAGAGATGATTCCTTCTGTAGTAGATAATTTTTTATCTGAGCCTTAAGACTAGACAGTGGGGTATCCATTTAATGGGAAGATCTAAATTTTGTCCCTTGTAGGCATCTTGCCCAACTTGCAAAGTAGATATCCATGCAACTCTTTTCTTTCTTGGCCTGTTATGTCTTAGTAGTCACAATAAATTTACCCAAAGCAAAGATTATTTAGGGAGCAGAAACAAAAATATTTCATTACTAGCATCCTGAAGGCAAAATGCATTGTTTTGCTCCCACTTTTCATAAATACATAGAGGAACAGATGCAGACATTGGCACTATGAAAGTTATAAAACAGGTGACTTTTAAAAACAGACCAGAAATTTTTTTATATGTTCTTTTATTCTAGGAAATGCTTTATTCTCCTTCTGGTTTGTAGCTGTCATTAAAACAAACAAACAAACAAACAAACAAACTTATTCTTGGGAAAAGATTTGATGTTGATTCTTTATATTTTGGTTTATGCATTTATTTACCTTGTAAATATTTCTTGAACAATTACCATGCTATCAGACAGGATGCTAGGTGCTTGGATACAGCAGAGAGAAAAAATTCATGCCTTTAGACAAATTCATGCCTTTATGGTTTAAATTAGTGAGGGAATCAGTATAAATAACACAAATAAACGTGCGATAACAACTTGAGGAGCACTGCAAAGGAGATGTACAAAGTGCCGGGCATCAGAGGGATTTGACCTGGTCATAAAAGCCAAGAAAACTTCCCTATAAGTGATGGCTGAGCAGAAATGTGAAAGAGCTGAAGTTATCAAGGAGGGAAGAGTGATTTGTGTCAAGAAAACAGTATATCCAAAGGCTCTGTAATAGTGGAGAATCAAGGAATATAATATGTATTAAAATTTTTGCTTTTTCTGTAATATAGTAAATAGGTTTGACTAGGGTTAGAAGGATACAGGTAGACTGGTTAGGTGTTACTAAAATAGACAAAGCTTGGCTTTAAAAGGTGGAGAAGATACAGAGAAATGGACAGTTTGGACAGAGTTGGGGGATGGTTTGGCCATGGAGGTGAGGAAGAGGGAGTGTCATGGATGACTTCTGGCTTTCAGGCTTATTCAATGGGATGACTAGTTCACTGAGGTATGGGAGTAGAGAAGGAAATCAGGAGTACTGGTGCATGTGGGTAGCGGTGAGAGCATGGATTCATTAAGGTTGGGCATTTTTGAGAATCCTAAGAGGATAAGGTAAATTGTCAGTTGTATAATTAAATTTGAAGTCTGAGAAGTCAGAGGCTTGGGCTGGAGACTTTTTTTTTTTTTACCCTCACCTGAGGACATTTTTTTGATTGCTTTGAGAGAGAGAGAGGGAGAGAGAGAGAGAGAGGCAGACAGACAGAAACTTTGATGTGAGAGAGAAACATTGATTGGTTGCTTCCTGTAGGTGCCTGCAAGCTGGGTATGTGCTCCAATGGGATTGAATGGCAAACTTTTGGGTTATGGGACCATGCTCCAACCAATGGAGCCACACCAGCCAGAGCTGGGCTGGAGATACACATTTGTGAGTCATTTCTGTATGGATAGTAATGAAGAAATGGAATAGAGATGACAGATCCTGGGAAGAGAATATTTTAGAGTGGATTTGAATAAATGCTTTGCTTTCCTCTGGGATGTGCCTTTTAAACCTTTTCTAGGTACCAAATAAATAGCTTTGATTCCTGTCCAAGGTCTTTTAGGTTTTACAGCAGGTGGAAAACTCATGAATATTGGGCAGAAACGTCCTTAAAATTATGCCAAAAGGTTGAGTCTGCAGGACTTGTTGAAAAGGTAACCAAAAAAACATGAACAATATTTTTTAAATCTTTAGGAAAAATCAAGTTTTAGCTGTCTGCTTGGGAGACAGTGCAAATGGAGAGAAGGACATTCTTGCAGAGGTCTACACAATGAATTAAATACGTGTTGGCAAAAAAAATGGATTAAAGTGATCAACGATGCCCTTTTTCATCTAAAGTAATTTGAAGATGTGTTTTGTGTGAAGACTGAATTAATCTCAAACATCTTTACTGGCTCTTAGTGAGTGAAAAGTGTTTCATCCTTTGTCTTTGTGTTCACTTTGCTTCACGATGTAACCTGGAATGGCCGTCACAGGTATGGGAGCCGTGGCTCTTCCCTCGTGCTCTTGCTCTTGCCTTATCTGCCAACGAGTGGTTGAATATTTCTTCCCTGATTTATTAATTTTGGGTTGAGAAATTATCCTCCCAGGTACAACAAATATTTATTGATTATTTACTATCTGATAGGCATTGTGCTGGATGTTTTTACCTTTATTATCTTATTTAAGGACAAACAGGTATTTATTAGATGTCCACTATAGTACTAGGCACTGTGAAGAATACAAATAGGTTGGATCAGGAGTTTTATCCTCAGGGTGCTTGTGGTCTAGTTGGAATGAAGAAACAAGAAACCAGGAAACAATCAGGACACAAGGATTTGCTATATAGGTTAGAATAATCCCAACAAGCTGCCTGGAGGAGGTAGGAATTTATTTGGGCTTTGAAGGAGGGAGAGGGTTTGGAGAAGCAGAACTGTGGTGGGGAGGGACATCTGAGAGGAAGAACAGTCTGAGAGGATGCCAAGCTTGGTAAAGCCCAAGAAAGAGATGAGCCCGACTGCCAGCTGGAGCTACCCCAACAGAGCACCTTCCTTAATGATCTTGATACTAAAGCTGATACTTAATGCCTGGAACTTTTAAATCAACTAGGTAGAGAGAACTCATTAACATTTTTCTTTTAATATAAAAGTAATATAATATTTTGTAGAATATTTGGGAAAATACAACTGAGTATAAAGAGATAATTTAAATTACCCCTAATCCCATTTTTATTATTAACATTTTAGCATATATGTTTCTAAAATCTTGTGTACACACAGATAGACAAACTGATGCACAAAATCAACCAACAGTTCCCTGAAAACAGGGTTTTCTATGGTAGTATTATATTGTTATATTCATCCAATAGAATGCTGTAAATAAAAATATTGATGGGTTTATGAAGTATGAAGTACTTTCACACAATTAAATACTAACGGACTGTTTAGAAAAGATGAAAGGTAGATGCATATTGATTGATTTTGTGCGTCAGCTTGTCCATGTATACAATCTATATCTTCCTTTCATTTTTTTCTTAAAAGATTTTATTTATTTGGTTTTTTAGAGAGATGGGAAGGGAGGAAGAAAGAGAGGGAGAGAAACACCTATGTGAGAAAGAAACATCCAACAATTGCCTCTTGCACCTCGACCAAGGATCAAACTCACAACCCAGGCATGTGCCCTGACTGGGAATCAAGCCGAAGAGCCATCACTTTGCAGGATGGCACCCAACCAGTTAAGCCACACGAGTCAGAACTACCTTTTATCTTCTTTAAACAAGATGTCTACCTTTCTTCTTTTAAAACAGTACATCTATCTTTCATCTTTAATCTCATCATATATTATTAGGTGAGAAAAGCACGTTACAAACGCAATGGAGGTATAATCCATTATTGGCATTATTTTGATTTGTAAACAACATAACAGAAAAATCAACATGGATAATCCCATTTAAGAATTATAATTTGGACATTTTTCTATTATTAAAATATTATTTAAGCATAACTTCTATTGGTTACATAATATGTCATCATATGAGTATGCAACAGTTTAATTATTCCTTTGTTGTTCCAATATTTTCATTATTATAAAATCAATCTCTCTCTCTTTCACACACACCCACCCACACACACACTTTTAAAATATAGATTACTAGAATAGAACTATTGAGTCAAGGGAAATAAAGGTGTTTGAAATTCTTGCCAAATTGCTTTCCAGAGAGGATGTCATGATTTTTCATTTCTACCAACAGTGTATAAAAATACAGGTCTCATTATACTTTAAATACTTTAAAATTCCTTTTCCAAGTTAATAGGAAAAATGGTATTTTATTGTCATTTGTATTTGTATCATTTGTATTACTAAAAACATTCAAGATTTTTTAAAATTATATTTTATTGATTATGCTATTACAGTTGTTCTGATTTTTCTCCCTTTGCCCCCCTCCACCCAGTGCCCAATAATCCCTCCGGGAATCCCCACGCCATTCTTCCTGTCCCTGGGTCATGCATGTAAGTTCTTTGGCTTCTCCATTTCCTATAATGTACTTTACATCCCCATGGCTATTCTATAACTACCTACTTGTACTTCTTAATCCCGTCACCTCTTCACCCATTCTCCCCCTCCCCCACCCCACCTGGCAACCATCTGGTAACTAACTTCTTTTCTGTTGCTGCTTTTAATAGTCTCTCCTTAACCTTTGGCCTTTTAATTATGATGTGGGTTGGAGAGGTCTTCTTTGCATCCATAATAATTGGGACTCTCTGTGTTTCCTGGTCTTGCATGTCTATTTCCCTCACCAAATTAGGGATGTTTTCTTTCACTGTTTTTTCAGAGAGATTTCCAGTTTCTTGCTTTTTCTCTTCTCCTTCTGGCACCCCTGTGATGCAAATGTTGGACCTCTTGAAGTTGTCTCAGAGGCTGTCCATACTATCCTAGTTTTTTTGGATTCTTTTTTCTTTTTGTTGTTCTGCACGGTTGGTTTTTGTTTCTTTTTGTTCCAAATCATTTATTTGATTCTCAGCTTCATCCACTCTACTGTTGTTTCCCTGTAAATTGTTCTTTATTTCAATTAGTGTATCATTTGTCTCTGACTGGGTCTTTTTTATGCTATTGAGGTCCTCACTGAGTTCCTTGAGCATTCTTGTAGCCAGTGTTTTGAGTCCAAAACACTGCATCTGTTAGATTGCTCATCTCCATTTCATTTAGCACTTTTTCTGGCATTTTGATCCATTCTTTCATTTGTGCCATGTTTCTCTGTTTCCTCGTTCTGGCAGCCTCCCTGTGTTTGTTTCTATGTATTAGGTAGAGCTGCTTTGACTCAGCGTCTTGGTAGTGTGGCCTAATGTAGTAGGTGTCCTGAAGGGTCCAGTGGCACAGCCTCCCCTATCACCCGAGCTGGGTACTTGAAGTGCATCCTTAGTGTGGGCTGAGTACACCCTCCACTTGTAGTTAGGCCTTGGTTGCTGTTGGCAGATCAATGGAGAGGGAGGCGTTTACCCAGGCCATTCACCTGTAAGGCTTGGCTGTGACTACTGACCACCAACCTCCACCATCTGTGGAGGATCAGCATACCAGGGGCAGGGTGGTGGTGCTCCAATGTGATCTGTAGCTGTCTACTGGGTGCACTGGCCCTGGGGTTTCCCAGGTGGGTCGTGCCAAGGTCAGCCCGAGCTTTGTTTTTCCCGGGGCACCCTGTCTGAGCTGTAAAACAATCTGAAATGACTGCTACTTGTTCTGGGCTTGGAGGTTCCCAGGAGAAGCCAAGCTGTGAATCTAATCCAGCTGCTGCTATGGCTCAGTGAAGCCAGCTGTTGCTTGTATGATAGGATTTAGGAGCTAAGACCAGCCATTCTTATGGAAAAGCAGCTTGGGTGGACCCATAAATTGAGTGGGGCAGAGCCTCTGGTGATCTCCAAGGCAGATCAAAGTGTTAGCCAAGTTGATGGAGTCTCAGATATGACACCAGTTTGCTGACTCTGTGGGGGAGGGGGTTTAGCAAAGGAACAGTGGCCTCTGCCTGCTTTGATGCCAGACACTTCAGTTTCTCCCTGTATATCACTGGTGCCTTTCAAGCTGCTACCCCAGTGCTGGAGCTCAGAGGGAGTGAGTCTGAGTAGGTGAGTCCGTGAGTGGGTTCTTTAAGAGGAACTGCTTGGGGCTCCAGAAGTTTCTCCCACCGACTCAATCCCCGCTGGCTTATAGCCAGAAGGTGTGGGGACTTACCTTCCTGGCACTGGAACCCTGGGCTGGGGGCCCTTGGTGTGGGTCTGGGACACCTCATTCCTGGATATCCCTCCTGAATTTTTATCCACATGGGTAAAAAATTCCCGTTCTGTGTCTGTGCCCCTCCTACCCATCTGGATCGATGTGATTTCTTTAATTCCATAGTTGTTGGACTTCCATTTAGCTCGATTTCTGATGTTCCTGAAGGATGGTTGTTCTATATTTTAGCTGTAATTTTTTGATGTGGTTGTGTGAGGAGGTGAGCCATTTTTGCCTATACCACCATCTTGACCAGAAGTCCAAGATTTTTTGTTTATTAGCCACATATATATATATTTTAATTTTTTATTAAACTTTTTGGGTGATATTGGTTAATAGAATCATATAGGTTTCAAGTGTACTTTTCTATGATACAAGATCTGTAAATTGTACTGTGTGCCCACCACCCAAGTCAAACCATCTTCCATCACCATATATTAGGCTCCCGTCACTCCCCACCCCCTTCCCTCTGGTAACCATGGCACTGCTGTCTGTGTCATATTTTTATTTGAATAATTTAATTCTTAAAATTTATCTATCTTATATTATTTTAGAAATTAATAGACAATTTTTAGAACAGTTTTACATTTATAGAAAAATTGAACAAAAAGTACAGAGATTGCCCACATACCACCTCTTTTTATTCTCCTCTCAATTTTCCCTATTACTAACATCTTGCATTAGTATGGTACATTTGTTTTAATTGATGAACTAATATTTTTACATTATTATTAACTAAATTCTGTAGTGGATTCACTCTTTCTGTTGTACATTCTATGAATTTTGACAAACTTGTGACACGTATTCACCATTACAGTATCGTACAAAATAGTTTCCCTGCCCTAAAAAATTCCCTGGTTTTATCTATTTATTCCTCTTTCTCCCATAACCTCTGTCAACCACTGATTTTTTAAAATTGTTTCCATAGTTTTGTCTTTTCCATGATGTCACATAATTGGAATCAAACTATAGTCTTTTCAGACTGCTTTCTTTAAGTTAGCAATGTGCGTTTAAGATTCCTCCATCTCTTTTTGTGCCTTGAGAGTTTGTTTGTTTTTATGGCTGAATAATATTTAATTATATAGTTGTATTTTACTATGGTTTGTTTATTTATTCACCTATTGAAGAACATCTTGGTTGTTTCCAAGTTTGGGGATATAAAAAAATCTACTGTAGGTTTTTCTGTGGACATAATTTTCAACTAATTTAGCTAAATGCCAAGGAGCATGATTTCTGAATCATATGATTAAAAGTATGCTTAGTTTTGTAAGAAACTGTCTAACTATCTTCCAAAGTGGCTGTACCAACCATTTCACATTCCCAAAAGCAATGAATGAGAATTGTTGCTTACAGTAGTTTTAAAAATCCATTAATAGCAACACCAAAAAAAAATCTTCACAGAAGCTATCTGTCTATGAAGAAGAACCATTTCTTTGTCATATATGGAGCTAAGCTTTCTTCTCCCATTTTACCGATTGTATTCTAACATTTTTTCAGTAGAGAGTTTTACTTCACTGTGAAGGATTTGCCTATAGTTACATTTCTCCAGAATTCTATTTTTTAATGTTGGATGCTTTGAATTCTTGATTGAAATAATAATTAAGAATTATTTTATAAGTCTTTTTATTTTTGGCTTTCTATTATTCTTGAACCTACATATTTGTATCTTTCTAGACAATGCAATTAATATTTACAGAGGACCTACTATGTGCCAATTGGACTATCTTCTAGGAATTTCTCTAGGGAAGGAAGCATCAAGGGCAGCAGTTGGCACACTTTTTCTCTAAAGGGCCAGAGAGCAAATATTTTCGGTTTTGGGTGCTATACAGTCTCTGTACCAACGCAACTCTGCCTTTGTAGTTCAAAAGCAGCAATAAACAATAAGTAAACAAATGGGCGTGGCTGTGTGCCAATAAAACTTTTTTCCAAAGAAGGTGGTGGACCCTTGATCAAGGAGATCTCTGATACTCAAAAACAAATTAGCATATAATGTAAAGAGTTCTCTATATTAGCAGTACAAATACCATAAATAAACTCTATTAGTAGTATGAACAACTTCTTGTTGGAATACAGCATAGTAATAATACGTTTTACCTGGAGCTGCTAACCACCTATTTATTTAGGAGGTGACTTTCAGGATTTAAAGGATTCGAGGAGGAAGAAAAGATTTCAAAAGAGAATTCCAACTAGTGTGAGCAAAGGCTGTGAGCATGAAAGAACATGTCAGGTTTCGGAAATCTTGAGTTCTTTTAGTGTGTTTATAGGAAGCTGTGTGGGAAAGGTATGCAGGAGCCAGACGTGAAAGGTCCTGTGGCTAACCTCTGGGAACTGGATTTTAGCTGTAGGCAAAGATTGGGACACAATCAACTCTATTTAAAAATGAATTCTGGAGGTCTATGCCATGTGGAGGGCATTTTAGAATGGGAGAGAGTGGCGGTAGGGAAACAAGTTATAAAGCCATTTCTGTTGTCCAGATGAGGGCTTGAACTGAGGCAGTGGCTTTGGAATAGAGAAGAGATTTTTGGAGGATGAATTAACAGGTCATAATGACTGAACAATTGTTTCTGAAATTCTGGGATGGTTAACTATTTGGCGGTGTGCCAGTTATTTAGTACTCAGTTTTGCTCTTAGACCCCTTCCCTGTCCTTTTCTTGCTCTGTATCACAGGTAAATCATTGACCCTCGCCAGCTCCCCAACCTTTCCTGCAAACTACAGTTCTCCCAGCTCTCTTGCCTGCTGGTATCTGGTTAAGCACAGCCAAATAGGAACTGGCAGAAAGAGTGAAGCCAAGGTATTTCTCCCTTCTCTCCCTGTTCCTGTGTCATCAGCAATAATGGCCGAGTCTCCTTTCTGTATCTAGATCTTGCTGTGGTCCAAGGTTCCAACTCCCACCAGGTGGCTTTGGCTCTCAGGCACTGTAACACCACCTTTTCTGTGTTGTTTCAGCTCTAGGGGTAATAATGGTTTTCTACCATTGCTAATCTTTGGTTTGCCTCACCTTCCTCTGTTTTCTCTTTTAGCTTTTCTGTATGTTTGTAACCAGTTCCCTAAGTTAAATTCCTTAATCGAACTACCTAGCATAGATTCTATTTTTCTGACCAGATCCTGACTGATCAAAAATAAGAGTTGGGTAGTGCAGGGGATTAAGGTAGGAAAGGAAGATAATTCAGTTTTCAATCTGTTTCATAGTTTGATACAGGGTACCACCTGTATCTATAATGGCCTTAATTGCTGCCCCCTCTAGTCCATCCTTCATAAAGCTAGGTGGACTAATTTTTTATATTTCTTTTTAAAATATATTTTGTTGATTATGTTATTACAGTTGTCCCATTTTTTTATCCCCTTTATTCCCCCTGCCCTGCACCCCTCTTCCACCAGCATTCCACCCCACCTTAGTTCAAGTCCATGGAATATACGTATAAATTCTTTGGCTTCTCCATTTCCTATACTATTATTCTTAACCTCCCCCTGTCTATTTTGTACCTACCAGTTATGCTTCTTATTCTCTGTACCTTCCCCCCATTCCCCCCACCTCTCCCTCCCTGCTGATAACCCTCCATGTGATCTCCATTTCTGTGATTCTATTCCTATTCTAGTTGTTTGCTTAGTTTGCTTTTGTTTTTGTTCTAGGTGTGGTTGTTAATAACTGTGATTTTGTTGTCATTTTACTGTTCATATTTTTTATCTTCTTTTTCTTAGGTACTGTAAGTCCCTTTAACATTTCATGTAATAAAGGTTTGGTGATGATGAACTCCTTTAACTTGACCTTATCTGAGAAGCACTGCCCTTCCATTCTAAATGATAGCTTTACTGGACAGAGTAATCTTGGATGTACGTCATTCGTGATTTTCATTCCTTTCATGATTTTGAATACTTCTTTCCAGCCCCGTCTTCCCTGCAAAGTTTCTTTTGAGAAATCAGCTGACAGTCTTATGGGAACTCCTTTGTAGGTAACTGTCTCCTTTTCTCTTGCTGCTTTTAAGATTCCTTATCTTTTATCTTGGGTAACTTAATGATGATGTGTCTTGGTGTGTGCTTCCTTGGAATTCTGAGCTTCCTGGATTTCCTGGAAGTCTATGTCCTTTGCCAGATTGGGGAAGTTCTCCTTCATTATTTTTTCAAATAAGTTTTCAATTTCTTGCTATTCCTCTTCTGCTGGCACCCCTATGATTCAGATGTTGAAACGTTTAAAGTTGTCCTGGAGGTTCCTAAGCCTCTTCTTATTTTTTTGAATTTTTGTTTCTTCATTCTGTTGTGGTTGAATGTTTCTTTCTTCCTTCTGCTCCAAACCATTGATTTGAATCCTGATTTACTTCCATTCATTGTTGGTTCTCTGTATATTTTGCTTTATTTCACTTTTGCATAGTCTTTACTTCTTCCTCTATTTTGTGACCATACTCAACCATTTCTGAGAGCATCCTGATTACCACTGTTTTCAACTGTGCATCTGATAGGTTGGCCATCTCTTCATCACTTAGTTCTACTTTTGGAGCTTTGATCTGTTCTTTCATTTGAGCCATATTTTTTTGTCTTGGCACTCCTGTTACATTCTAAGGGGCAGAGCCTTAGGTATTTGCCCAACATGGGGCAACTCAGGTCACTGCATTGTGGTGCTGTATGTGGGGGAAGAGTCTGAATGGAAATAATGTCACTCGCTTGGCTCTGGGCCAGCTTTCAGCCCCTTTCCCTGCTACCTACAAGCAAATTGGGCCCTTCTGGTGCCAATTCCCAGGTGTGTGGGCTTGTGTGCATTCTAGGACTCTGTGGGTCTCTCCAACAAACTCTCCTATGAGGCTGGGAGTTTCTCCCCCTGCTGCAATTCCTACAGGTTTCTACAGCCAGAGGTTTTGAGGCTTTATTTCCTGGCAATGGATCCCTGGGTTGTGCAGTTTGTCTTACTCCCTAGTTGTTCCTCCTGGTTTATCTGCATGCAAATGTGGGACTTCCCACTCTGCCAGCTGTGACCTCACCTACCTTAGACCTCCAGCTGCTGCTTTTCCATGTGTTCTCTCCACCCCAGATGCTCATCTCTGCCCTTCCTACCAGTTTGAATGAATGTTTTTTCTTTAACTCCTTAGTTGTCAGACTTCCATATAGTTCAATTTTCTGGAAGTTCTGGTTATTTTTTGTTTTTAAATTTGTTGTTGTCCTTTGGTTGTGCAAAGGAGGCAAAGTGTGTCTATCTATGCCTCCATCTTGGCCATAAGTCAGACTAATTTTTTTTCCAAAGCAATATAGAGGTACCTCAAAAAAATAAAAATGGAACTGCCATATGAACCAGTGATTCCAGTTCAGGGAATTTATCCAAAGAAACCCAAACACTAATTCCAAAGAATATATGTACCCCTAAATTTCATTGCAGCATTATTTACAATAGCCAAGATTTGGAAGCAGCCCAAGTGTCCATCAGTAGATGAGTAGATAAAACAGCTATGGTAGATTTACACAATGGAATACTACTTGGCTGTAAAAAAGAAAAAATTGTACCCTTTGTGACAGCATGGATAGACCTGGAGAACTTTATGCTATGTGGAATAAGCCAGTCAGAGAAAAACAAATACCATGTGATTTTACTCATATGGGGAATCTAATGAGCAAACTGAACTAAACAAGGAAAATAGAGACAGACTCATAGATGGAGAGCAGATGACAGCTCGGGGTGGGGGGGTTAAGAGTGGAGGAATCAAGCAAAAAAAAAAAAGAGTGAGAGAAAATTCATGGACAAAGGCAGCAAAGTGGAGATTGCAGGCGGGGAAGCAAGTGGGTAGAGGTGGAAGAGGGTGTAGGAGGGATAAATGGTAATGGCAAATACAATAAAAATTTTTTAAAAATTAAAAAATTAATTAAAAAGTTAAAACTAAATTTACCAAGTTAATTTCTTCCTCAGGGCCTTTGCACTTGACACTCATACTGCCCGGAATGCCCTTTTATCAGCTCTCTGAAAGCTCTCTGAATGTAGTCTTCACACAAGTCTCTGTTTTTGTGCCACTTCTTCAGAGATGTCACCACTCACCTCCTCTGCTTAGTGTTCTTTATCACACATATCACTCATTCTGCTTAGTGTTTTTTATCACACACATCACTCTATGAAATTATATCCTTCATATCTTTTTACTTCTTTAAAGTTTGAGGGTAGAAATATTTGCCTTGTTTGCCTTTCTGTTCTCACACCTAGTATTGGCTCTGGCATATATTAAGGACAGCATAAGTATATGCTGATGAATAAATGAATACTTACTTTACCTTTACAAGGTATTGTATGTCAGAGATGCTTTGTATATTTTTATTACTTTAGTATTTATTTTTATTATTTTACTTTCATGCCTTCTTTTCCTGAAATCCCTCTCTCATTCCATCTTCACTATTCATCTTTCAAAAACAGTTGGAATCCTTTCCTCTATGAAACTTTCCCCCAGCCTACTCTGAACAAGGAATTGATTCCTCCCTCTTTTGGGTTTCATCAGTAATACTTATATTTTGTTGTATTTATTTAGTATTTATCTCCCTTTCCCTGATAAAGAGAGGTAGAGATCATAAATTTTCACTTCTATAACTTCAGTATCTCGAATAGTGCCTGACACATAGTTTCATTTAGTAAGTATTTGTTGAGTGAATGAATGAAGTGGCAGATACAGGAGATTTTTCCAGCTTCACACTTCTATTTATTTTCATACACTATAGATTGCTGAGAAAGAAAAATCATTATATACCTGTAAAATGGGGAGGATAGTATGAACCTCACACCATTTATGGCAGAGATTGAGGTAACTAAATGAAAACTCTCAGGAAATTTTAATACAATTAAAACTTATCATTCCTATATTATAGGGGGAAGGGTGTCTTCCATTGTCAAAATGCATCCTGATGTGAATGTTAGTTTTACTTAAGACTCATCTAAAAGGAACCTTAAAATTTCTAGAATTTTCAGGATGATTTGGGAAGAAGCAGTCTTTATGGAAGTAAGTTTAAGATATGCTTACAGAAAAAGAAGAAAACATCACTAGGAGCACATGTTTGTCTTTTTAGAGGTTCAATTAATCCTAGGAGGAAGGCTTTCTGCCAAATTTTCTAGGGATGAATCTGCAAAGCCCAGGGGTAAGAGAAATACACACTCAGAGAGGCCCTAACCCCACAGCCTGACTTAGGTGCTGGTCCAGGGTGGGCAGAGTCCTGTACAATGCCCACGTGTACCTTCCCTTTCCCATGAGAACCCAAGTCCCTAGCCCAGCACCATAAAGGACTGGTAGTTATCTGAGCACTGGGATATTGGGTCCTGACAGGTGCCCTCTTGTTTTGGCACCTTTACCTCAGCAATTTTCAACCAACGTGCTGCAAGAATTTTTAAAACATGCAATACTTGACTATTTAGTCAGGAGCACTGACCCCTTTTCCATTAGATTGTTAAATAAAAAAATGAAAACAGCCAATACAACAATAGCCATCCAATGTGAATAAATCAAAATTATACCTATTTTTTCGTCAGATTGGCAAAAACTATAATACAATTTTATGTGTTGCAGAATTTTAGTAATTAGTTTATGTGTGCCATGAGATGAAAATGGTTGAAAATCACTGCTTTAATGCTTTAGCTCTTGCTATTGTAGCTTAGAAAAGCAAAGGGCAGGGTGAAAGTGTATGACCCACTCTTTCCGCCAACATCTTTATCCTTTGCTAATCTCCAGTGCCATTTGGATGCTGAGAGGCTATTTTTGTTTTCAACCCTATTTTGCACTGAGTATCACTAAGTACATAATTTACATTGAACGAAAACCAGAAGGGAGAAACAGATTTTTAAAACATTTAAAACAGATTTAGAAACTTTAAAAACATTTGAAAGTATTTAAGAACCAAAGTGCTTTTCCCTAAGGATAAAATTAATGACAGATCATCAGTTTTTATCCATGAGTTTCTTGAAGACAAAAACAACTCATTAAAATACCACTGGAGTGATCCTGGGGGGCTGGTGGTGAGGGCTTTGGGTTGAACGGAGGGTTGTGTGTAGACTGTGAGACTGATTGTGGCCTTGGAACTTAAAGTGAATTCATAGTGTGCTGAGGCGCCTTCCCTTTGTGTTGTCACCCACACTGCCGTTCCATGAAGGTGATCTTAGTCATAACTTCAGACATAATTTTAGTTCAAATACTTTTTAAAAATACAGTTCCATTAAAACAGTTATGGATATTTTTGCTACTGCACAGAACCAAGTTTAAAAAAATCTAAGTAGACCTTAAAAATTTTTAAAGAATTAATTACCTACTTCCACTAACCCCCCGTCTTTTAAGAATTAAGTATTCTAAGAAAATATTACATGAGAGTGGCTGTCATTTAAGCATTAGTTGCTCTTCTCCATGCTGCCATACTTGTGTATACAAGTAACCCACACATGGACTTATTCAGACTCACCCTCTCTGAGCTCTAGTGCCAGGGTAGCAGCTTGAAATGCACTAGTGGCATGCAGAGAGAAACTGAAGTTGAGAAGGTGAGAGCCGGGGGCAGCTTTCTCCCAGTCAGAAAGGTAGGCAGAAGCCATTGTCCCTTTTCAGAACCTTCCTCTCATAGAACTACATAGCTGGCAGGTGAGTGCCATATCTGAGACTCCATCATCCTGGCTAACACTGTTTGCCTCACCCTGGAGATTCTCAGAGAATCCATCCCACCCACATTACAGGCCCACCCAAGTTGCTTTTCCATATGAATGGCTGGTGTTGGCTCATGTTTCACAACTTCCTAAATCCTCTCAAACAAACAACAGCCAGCCACAGTGAGCCCCCAGCCCCAATACATCTTGCTAAATGGCCCCAGACCTGGCACTAACAACAACCAGCTTAGATTTACGGCTTGGATGGTCTGAGAATCTCTAAGTCCAACACAATAGCATCTATCTCAGCTTGTTTTATAGCTCCAGTAGGGTGGCCCCAGGCAAAACACAGGTGGAGGCTGAACTTGGCCTGCACTACCTGGGAAACCTCAGAGCCAGCACACCCACTTGACAGCTATAACCAAGTCAGAGTACCACCACCCTGCCCCCACACAGCTGATCCTCCATGGAGGGTGGGTATTCGCGGTCAGTGGTCACAGCCAGTCCTTGCAGCTGACTGGCCTGGGTAAATATGTCCCATTCACCTGCCAACAGTAGTCAAGGCTCAACTACAAGAGGGGGATATACTCAGCCCACACTAAGGGCGCACCTCAAGTACACAGCTTGGGTGATAGGGGAGGCTGTGCCACTGGACCCTACAGGACACCTACTATATTAGGCCATGCTTCCAGAACAGAAGGTAATAACAGCTCTACCTAATACATGGAAACAAACATAGGGAGGCTGCAAAAATGAGGAGACACAGAAACATGGCCCAAATGAAAGAACAGATCAAAACTCTAGAAAAAGAACTAAATAAAATGGAGATAAGCAATCCATCAGAAGCAGAGTTCAAAACACTAGTTATAAGGATGCTCAAGGAACTTAGTGAGGACCTCAACAACATAAAAAGATCCAGTTGGAAATGAAGGATACATTAATTGAAATAAAGAAAAATTTACAGGGATGAAGCAGAGATCAAATCAATGATATGGAAAATAAGAAAGTAAAGAACAACCAATCAGAACAAGAAGAAAAAAGAATAAAAAAAAATGAGGATAGTTTAAGCAGCCTCTGAGACAACTTCAAGTGTTCCAACATTCACACCAAGGGGTGACAGAAGGAGAAGAGAGAGAACAAGACATTAGAAATCTATTTGAAAAAAATAATAAAAGAAAACTTCCCTAATTTGATGAAGGAAATAGACATGCAAGTGCAGGAAGCACCAAGTCCCAAATAAGGTGAATGCAAAGAGGTCCATACCAAGACACATCATAATTAAAATGCCAAAGTTAAAGACATAGAGAGAATCTTAAAGTAGCAAGAGAAAAGCAGTTAGTTACCTACAGGGGACTTCCCATAAAACTGTCAGCTAATATCTCAAAAGAAACTTTGCAGGCTTGAAGGGATTGGCAAGAAATATTCAAAGTCATGAATAGCAGGGTCCTACAACCAAGATTGCTCTACCCAGCAAAGCTATCATTTAGAATTGCAGGGCAGATAAAGAGCTTCCCAGACAAGAAAAAACTGAAGGATTTCACCATCACCAAACCATTATATGAAATGTTAAAGGGACTTTTTTAAGAAAAAGATCAAAACTTTGAACAATGAAATGTCAATAGATACATATCTAGCAACAAGTGAATCTAAATAATACACTAAACTAACTCTAAGAACAGAGACAGAATCATGGATACAGAGAGCACTTTGACAGTTGCCAAAAGGTAGGGGGCATGGGAGAATGGGTGAAGTGGTGAGGGGATTAAGAAGTACAAATAAATAGTTACAGAATAGCTGTGGGGATGTAAAGTACGGTATAGAAAATGGAGTAGCCCAAGAACCTACTCATGCCCCATGGACATGAATAATGGAGTGGGGATTGCCTAGAGTGGGGTTGCTGGGCAGAGTGGGACAAAGGGGGAAAATTGGGACAACTGTAATGGCATAATCAATAAAATGGGATTAAAAAAACAAAAAAAAATAAGATGTATGGGAAAACTGGTAAGATTTGAACAAAGTCTGTAATTTAGTTAATGTTAGTTTCTTAGTTTTAACAAATGCACTAGGCTATGTAAGACAGCATAGAGGAACTCTCTGTACTCTGCAACTTTTCTGTAAAATAAAACAAAATAAACATTTTTTTAAAAATGTACAAATGGCCAACAGACATATGAAATGATGCTCAACTTCACTAGCTTTTAGGGAAACGTAAATCAAAAGCACAATGAGATATCACCTCACACCTGTTAGAATGCTTATTATCAAAAAAACAAACAAACAAGGAATAACAAGTGTTGAAGAAGTTGTGTAGAAAAAAGAACCTTTATACACTGTGTTGGGAATGTACAGCTACTATGGAAAACACTGTGAAAGCTCCTCAAGAGATTTTTTAAAATTTATTTTATTTTTTAAAGATTTTATTTATTTATTTATTTTTTAAAAGATTTTATTTACTTATTTATTTTTAGAGAGAGGAGAAGAGAGGGAGAAAGAGAGGGAGAAACAGCAATGTATGGTTGCCTCTCACATGACCCTCACTGGGGACCTGGCCTGCAACCCAGGCATGTGCCCTGACTGGGAATCGAACCGGGACCCTTTGGTTCCCAGCCCAGGCTCAATCCACTGAGTACACCAGCCAGGGCTATTTATTTATTTTTATCGAGAGGAAGAGAGGGGGAAAGAGAGAGAGAAACATCAATATGTGGTTCCCTCTCATGTGTCCCTACTGGGGACCTGGTCTTCAACCCCAGCATGTGCCCTAGACTGGGAATCAAACTGGAGACCGTTTGGTTCACAGGTTGGCACTCAGTCCACTGAATCACACCAGCCAAGGTGAAAGTTCCTCAAAATATTAGTAATAGAGTTATCATATAACCCAGCAATCCCTCTTCTGGGTATCT
Organism: Micronycteris hirsuta; assembly: GCA_004026765.1. Taxonomy (NCBI): domain Eukaryota; kingdom Metazoa; phylum Chordata; class Mammalia; order Chiroptera; family Phyllostomidae; genus Micronycteris; species Micronycteris hirsuta. Next base: position 10,149 of record PVJI01005812.1, on the reverse strand, counting down.
ACCTGAATATTTTGAAAATATTTATTCATAAAAATATATGTACCCTTATGTTCCTGCAGCATTATTCATAGTGGCCAAGACATGGAAACAACCAAACTGTCCTTCAGAAGATGACTGGATAAAGGTGTGGTACACACATGCAATGGAATACTGCTCAGCCATAAGAAAAGATGAAAATCCGCCATGTGCAACAACATGGATAGATCTTGACACTATCAGGCTAGGTGAAATAAGTCAGATGGAGAACATCAAGAACCATATAATTTTACTCATATGTGGATTATAAAACTGAAAGCAACAAACAAGGCAACAAACCAATAAAAACTCATAGCACCAGTATGGTGCTGACTAGAAGGAAAGGGGATTGGGTGCGGGGAGTAGAAAGGGTAAAAGTGGCTCAAATATATGGTGACAGAAGGAGATTTGACTCTGGGTGGTGAACGCACAATGCAATATACAGATAATGTATTATAGAATTGTATGCTTGAAACCGATATTTTATTAACCAATGTCATCCCAATCAATGTAATAAATTTTTAAAACATGATTAAAAAAATAAATATGAATCAGATGGGTATTCTGTTGTACTTAGAATGAGATGAAGCCTCTTCCCAGCCTCCAACACCCAAGATGAGCTGGCTGCTGCCCGTCTTCCTCCTCTAGCCACACTGGCCTTCTCAAGCCAAAATCATCTCCTTTCAATGCCTTGCCACCTGTTATTTCTTCCTGGAATGCTGTCCTCATTCAGGTCTCTACTCCAATGTCAGCAACTCAGAAAGGGCTTTCCAGATCCTTCCATCTAAAGAAGCTTTGTCCAAGGACCACACAGGTTTTATGAGGCCTAAAGCTTATATAATTTGAGAAAAAGTATAAAAAATTATGAGTACAAAAATTCATACAAAAGTGAACAGTTATGTAGAATAAGAAAAAGAATCACACAAAGGATAACATTTTTTTAAAAAAGTTGACACATACCCCAACCATCAGAAAAGCCAGAAAAAGAACATATAGTATCTTTATTAATTAATTGCTGGATATAATACTTCTTTATACTACAGTTTAGGCTACATACTGTTTGATCATCTTTTCATGTGAAGTTGGTATGATATTATTTTCTATTCAATGTTTAATATAGTATCACTGATTGAAATGTGTTTCTAATTTGGTTTTACTCTTCATTATTAATAATATCATGAAAATTTTTAAGACTGTTACCAAAATTTGAGAAATCTCTATTAGGTTTTTTCATGTATGGGTTTGAAGACTTTAAGGCATTTCAAATATTTTGTTTATGTTTTGGGTGTCTGGTGTGTGTGGTGTGTGTGCACATGTGCCTTCACACTAGCAGGCTTCCATTCCTCCAGGGACTCAGAAGGAGCCTGCAGATGAAGGGCTCTGAAATTTAAGCTTCATTACCTTCAGACTCAATGCCCCTCTACCTCCACTCCCGAATTACTTGTTATCACTTCACTTCGTTTTCATTTTCCTCAGCACTTAACACAATCTGAAATTATCTCAGTTATGGGCTTGCGTGTTTACAGATTCTGTTCCCCCACTGTAGTGTAAGCTGGCAAGGAACAGGGCCCTAGATGGTTGTGTTCAGGCTGTGCTCCCAGAGCCTCCCATGCTAAATAAATGTTAAATTTGATTTAATATCAATCTCTAGAATTTGTTCTTGGAATTTATGAGTGTTGATTTTTCATAAGCGTTAATTTAGTTGACCTTGATTACATATAAAGGGTTATGAGCACTAATTGTGCTAATAGGATAACTTTCTGAAATGGCAGTTTTTACCTGATATCACAATGACCATTTCTTTGACTAGAAGTTTTGGAACAATAAAGCCACAGATTCTTTAGCATTTGTATGGACCTCAGATCTTTGATACAGCAGCTTTCAAGTGTTCTTACTGTATTAGCTTCCAAGATAATTGAAAAGTAGAACAAAACAGTTGACACCCTTACACATTTTCAAGTTATTAATTTTTTAAATCACAATGTTAAATATTTGCAAAGGATGTCATTTCTAATTTAGTGTAAATTTATACTTTAAAAAGCCAACTATATTAATTGAAAGCAAAAATACCAAATCAGTTTGATTCCTGCTTTTATTCTTTTAAAAATACATTAATGAGGACTTCAAGTCAAGATGGAGGTGCAGATAAACATGCCTTGCCTCCTCATACAGCTACAGCAAAAATTACAACTAGACTACGAAACAAGTAACACCCAGAATCATCAGAAAATTGAGCTATGTGGAAGCCTGACAGCCAAGGAATTCAAGAAGCCACATTCATCCAGACAAGTAGGCTAGGAGGAAACGCAGAAATGTACAGAGAGGCACGGAGAGGTGGACAGGCACTGAGAGGCATGGAGAAGCAGAGTGGTGAGCAGATGAGAAACGGGCAGTCTCATATACACATGTGGTGGTTAAAAATCATTAGGGATGCCTCCGTAGCAAGGGATCCTAGCCCTGGACCAGACCACCCCACCCAGGGTTCCAGAACCAGGAAGATAAGTCCCCATAATGTCTGGCTGTAAAAACCAGTGGGGGTTGGACTGTCAGAAGAAACTGCGGCATTCTCAAGAGACTCCTCTTAAAGGCCCAAACAGAATTAGGACTCACACAGACCCATCCCCTCTGGGATTCATCACCAGGGCAACAGCTAGAAGAGCACCAGTGGCATATGGGGAGGAAGTAAAGTCACTGGCAACAGGGTGAGTGCTGGGAGACAGCTTCCTCCTGGGTAAAACTCCAGAAGCCAGGCAGTGGCATTGTCCCCTTTCTGAGCCCTCCCTCACACAGAGCCACAGAAGATGACACAGTTGCCCTGCCCCAGCAATTACACGAGGCTTGGCCCCATACAACTTACAGGTGTGCTTTTCTACAATAGGCCACACTACTAAGACAAGGAGTCAAAGCAACTCCACCTAATACCCAGAAACAAACACAGGGAGGCTGCCAAAATGAGGAGACAAAGACGTATGGTCCAAGTGGAAGAAGAGAACAAAAATCCAGAAAAAGAACTAAAGGAAATGGAGATAACCAACCTATCAGATGCAGAGTTCAAAAACACTGGTCATCAGGATGCTCCAGGAACTCATTGGGTACTTCAATGGCATAAAAAAGACCCAGGAAGAAATGAAGGTAACATTAAGTGAAATAAAGAAAAATCTACAAGGAACCAACAGTAGAGAGGATGAGCCAAGAATCAAATCAATGATTTGGAACAGAAGGAAGAAAAAAAGCATTCAATCAGAACAGCAAGAAGAAAAAAGAATTAAAAAAACAACAACAACGAGGGTAGACTAAGGAACCTCTGGAACATCTCTAAACATACCAACATCCAAATCATAGGGCTGCCAGAAGGAGAAGAATAGCAAGAAGTTGAAAACTTATTTGAAAAAACAATGAAAGAAAACTTCCCTAATCTGGTGAAGGAAATAGACATATAAGCCCAGGAAGCACAGGAAGTCTCAAACAAGATGGACCCAAACAGGACCACACCAAGACACATCATAATTAAAATGCCAAAGGTTAAAGATAGAGAGAATCTTAAAAGCAGCAAGGGAAAGCAGAAAGTTATCTGCAAAGGAGTTCCCATAAGACTGTCAGCTGACACCGCAAAAGAAACTTTACAGGTAAGAAGGGACTAGCAAGAAGTATTCAAAGTGATGAAAAGCAAGGACCTATAACCTAGATTATTCTGTCCAGCAAAGCTATCATTTAGAACAGAAGAGCAGATAAAGTGCTCTCCAGACAAGGCAGAACTAAAGGAGTTCATCATCACCAAGCCATTATTATATGAAATGCTAAGGGGAATTATATAAGAAAAAGAAGATAAAAACGATGAACAATAAAATGGCAATAAATTCACAACTATTAATAACTGAATCTAAATAACAAACTAAGCAAACAAGCAGAAGTGGAACAGAATCATAGATAAGGAGATCATTAGGAGGGTTACCAGTTGGGAGGGGGAAGGGAGAGAATGGGGGAAAAGGTGCAGGGATTAAGAAGCACGAATTGTTAGTTACAGACAGAGGATTTTAAGAACAGTATAGGTAATGGAGAAGCCAAAGAACTTATATACATGACCCATGGATATGAACTAAAGGGAGGACTGCTGGAGGTAATGGGGGTACCGGGTAGAGGGAGGCAAAGTGGGAAAAATTGGCACAACTGAGATAGCATAATCAACAAAATATATTTTAAAAAACAAAAATACATATTAATTAACTCTTTAGTGGTGGGAAACATTATAGTGTTCGCTTTTCTCCTTTAAATCTGTATTCTTATTCCATTCCTTTCCCCTTCTCAATGTCATATATTTATATGCCTGAAAGTTTTCTGTGGATAAACCCATCAAACTTTTCTACAACAAAAATATGTGTATGTATTTAAATTTAAAGTGTATGTTTTATGTGATTGCAGTCTCAAAGCATTAAAGGTTTCTTCTGCATTGAATTATAATTATTAACATAGAGATTATAAAAATATAAATATGGTAGATTTTTATATGTAATTATGAATAGTAAAATTTTACTAAAAATACATTTTAATTAGATGGGTGGAACTATTTTTTAAATTAGTCTGTATCTATGTTTGAGTATTATTTATTGCTAGAATGAAATAGTTTATCATAAATTCTATGCCTATTTTATAGATATAAGTTCTGATAAGCCTTATTCACATAATAAGCAGGTGGAAAAGAAGAATATTTTCTTGTAGCACTGACAGTCAGTTCTCTGAACTCCTTCCAAGTTTTGCATCAGAAGTTATATAATGATATATCATCAGGAATTGTTATTATCGCTTTTATCAGCCAACATGTTCTACTTCAATTGTATTTTTTCCTTTTTTTTACTTTAAAACTTTTTTAATTTATTTTTTTAAGTACAGTTTTCTGCCTTTTCCTCCCACCCCAGCCCAACCCCCAAGTCCTCCCCACCTCCCTCCTGCCTCTCCTACCCCCCTGTTACTGTCCATGTGTCCTCTATAATTGCTCCTGCAAACCCTTCACCCTTTTCCCCTAAAATTCCCCCCCTCTCCCCTCTGGTCAAGATCAGCCTGCTCTCAATTTCAGTGTCTTTGGTTATATTTTGCTTGTTTGTTTGTTTTGTTGATTAGGTTCCTGTTAAAGGTGAGTTCATATGGTATTTGTCTTTCACTGCCTGGCTTATTTCGCTTAGCATAATGCCCTTCAGATCCATCCATGCTGTTGCAAAGGGTAGTAGCTCCTTCTTTCTTTCTCCTGCATAGAATTCCATTGTGTAAATGTACCATGGTTTTTTGATCCATTCATTTACTGATGGGCATCTAGGTTGCTTCCAGCACTTGGCTATTGTAAATTGTGCTGCTATGAACATTGGAGTGAATAGGTTCTTTTGGATCGGTGTTTCAGGGTTTTTAGGATATAATCCTAGCAGTGGAATTGCCAGGTCAAAAGGCAGTTCCATTTTTAGTTTTCTGAGGAAATTCCATACTGTTTTCCATAGTGTTTTCACCAGTCTGCAATCCCACTAATAGTGCACTAGGGTTCCCTTTTTTCCATAACCTCTCCAACACTTGTTGTTTGTTGATTTGTTTATGATGGCCATTCTCAATGGTGTGAGGTGGTATCTCATTGTGCTTTTAATTTGCATCTCTCTGATGGCTAGTGATACTGAGTATCTTTTCATGTGTCTCTGGACCCTCTGTATGTCCTCCTTGGAGAAGTGTCTGTTCAAGTCCTTTGCCCATTTTTTAATTGGGTTTTTTGTCTTCCTGGAATGGAGTCATATGAGTTCTTTATATATTTTGGAGATTAAACCCTTGTCTGAGGTATTGGCAAATATATTTTCCCATATGGTTCGTTCTCTTTTTATTTTAATACTGTTTTCTTTAGCTCCACAGAAGCTCTTTATTTTGCTGAGGTCCCATTTGTTTATTCTTTACATCCCTCGCTCTAGGGGACATATCAGTGAAGATGTTGCTGCGTGGAATGTCTGAGATTTTCCTGCCTATGTTCTCCTCTAGGACTTTAATGGTGTCTCAATTATATTGATAACAAAGAATTACTAACCACCTGACTTATAAAAAGATTAATCAATCATTAAAGCCATTTACTTTCTCAACATTGGTATTTAGGTATCTCCCTGTGTTTTGTGCCTCAGAGGTTTCTGCCTCTTAGGTTTTACCATGCAGGGCAGCAATATTTAGGACAAATGAAAGATGTACATTTAAAAAAATTTATGGTGGCAGAGAGTGATTAATAAAGGAAAGGTAAGCCTGGCTGGTGTAGCTCAGTGGATTGAGCGCGGGCTGGGAACCAAAGGGTCCCGGTTCAATTCCCAGTCAGGGCACATGCCTGGGTTGCAGGCCAGGTCCCCGTGAGGGCCATGTTAGAGGCAACCATACATTGCTGTTTCTCTCCCTCTCTGTCTCCTTCCCTTCCCCTCTCTAAAAATAAATAAAAATAAAATCTTTAAAAAAAATTGGCATTTAAAAAAAAAAAAATAAATAAAGGAAAGGTAAGAAAGAGAACCCATGCATCTGAGCCATAGGTGTGTTTTTTGACAGATTAATTGTAGGAAACAGTCCTTTCAAATGCACGTTGAGGATATCAAATTGATTTCTGGTAAATGACCTCTGTCTGAGCTCCAAAGAAGAGTTTTAGAGTCACACCTCAGTTGGAGGACCATGCACTTTGAACCTGTTTCAGAATCAGGTTCAGAGGTATACTTTTTCAATGGTCATACCATTAGCCCATAGCAGACCTGGGTGAGACCCAGGTTTCCCTGTACTACACAGCTTTCCCAGTTCTTCTCTCTTACAGGAATTAGAGTTTTTCTTTTTTAAAACAATGCTCAGTTTATGCACTGACTGCTGTGGCTCAGTTGGTTCGGCATCGTCTTGCAAAGTCAAAGGTCACGAGTTTGATCCCCAGTTAGGGCACATACCTAAGTTGCGGGTTGGATCCCCAGTAGGTCAGTCAGGGTGCATACGGGAGGCAACCACTTGATGTTTCTCTCTCATATAGATGTTTCTCTCTCTCTCTCTCAATAAAAACATAACCTTGGGTGAGGCTGAACAAAATAATAATAATGTGTGATTTAAATTGGCTTGTAAAGCTCCAGCAACTTCAGTCAAGATCAAAATATGAATATAGAGGGAAAGGAGAGTTAGTTTCTGAATTACACCACATAAACTTTTAAAATCTACAATTTATTCTTGAAATCTGTTTATTTAGAAGCTTCACACTTGAAAACTACAGCAAGAGTATCAAGGGTGATCAATATAATATTCACAAGCAATTGGTAAGATTATGATAATTTACAATCACACCCATGAAACAGAACACGCTCTTTTCTAAAAACAGAGAAATTAAAATACAAATTTGATGATTCAGTTTCAATTCATTTAGCAAATATTTGTTAAGAGTCTACCATGAGCCAAGAAGTTACTGACTGCTAGAGATTTTTAAATTAATTCTAAATAATTCGCTTACTGCAGGAAGGCATGCGCATGGTAAGAGCAGCAGACGCTGGGGCCACCTCTGGCTTAACTCTTGCTCCATCCCTTCAGTTTAGGTGGGTTTACATAAACCTCAACTTATTCTTTTGGAAAATGTAAATAATAATAATAATAATATGGAGCTCCTAGTGTTATTGTGGGGATCAAGTAGATAGTTATATAGCAAGCACTCAGGAAATGGTAGTTATTATTATCAGTATTTTTATTCCTCCCTCCACTCCAGCATCTGGTACAGTGTTTGCACATGGGGTAGACGCTCAATAAATGCTCCTGAGTCAACAAATAACACATATTTTAATATGCCACTCCATCTGTAAACAAAACAATTACATTGTGGGCAGTTACTCTCAAAAGTATGGTTTTATTTACAATATTTAGTCAAGTTTAATGCTAAGTACCTTTAAAAATGTTTCTCCCTCTAACTATTCCATGATGCCATAGATCTCACTTTCAAAAAGCTTTCTGTGTATTCAAACATTTCCTATCAACATTTTTAGCACAGTAGGCTCTTTTTAAATTATACAAAACAGCTCCAGAAATTCCAAAAATTTTCTAGAAATATATAAATGTAGTGGGAAAAACATTTCACACCTTTGAGAATTCCCAGGTGGAAATGAGAAACCAATGCATAGTGTCTTGTTGAGATGAGAATTTAAAGGACCACAGAAGATATAATACAGTCAGGTGCCACATAATGATATTTCTTTCAATGATGGACTGTATATATGTCAGTGGTCCCTTAAGGTTATAATGGATCTGAAAAATTCCTATCCCTTAGTGATGTCATAGCTGTTGTAAGGTCATAGAGCAACATATTACTCATGTGATTGTGGTGATGCTGGTATAAACAAACATACTGTGCTGCCAATCATATAAAAGCATAGCACATATAATTATCTACAGGACATACTACTTGATAATTATAATAAACAACTATGGTACTCATTTATGTATTTACTATATTATACTTTTAATTTTTATTTTAAAGTGTACTTTTTCTCCTTTTAAAAAATTCTTCTGTAAAACAGTATGTTGTGTTATGCTGGCAACAGCCTCAAACATCTGTTTATTGCGTCTCTTGATTGCATCACTTTCTCTTGTGCTTGATTTAGTCTTGTGTTGTTTTGTGCAGTAACGCGCTGTGCAGGCTTGTAGCCTAGGAGCGATAGGCTACATCAGATAGCCTAGGTATGCGGTAGGTATGCCATCTAGGTTTATGTGATGACATTTGCACAATGACAAGATCACCTAATGACACATTTCTCAGAATCTATCCGAGTCATTGAGTGATGCATAATTGTATTGTCAGAACATTCTTTTTCTGCCAATTTGGGCCTGGTATGGTGGTCTAAGGGGGTAATTTTTCCTTTTCTGAGGTGAATAATCCAAGTTCCTGGCCTTCAGCGCTTTTCCTAGGGTTCCTTTCTGTTTGCTCCACTCACCCTGCCTCTGCTCTCACTACTGATCACTCCCTCCAGAGACAGTGCTGTGTTGGTGGGAGTGTTGGGAGAAAGAGTCACAGTCTGTGAACATGTACTGCTTTAGCTTCTAACATACTCTATCTTGACCTGTACCCTATTCCTTGGTCTTAATCATTAAATAAGGTACTGGGTTATTAAAATTTGGAAACGTAAATAAAGCCTAGAAACTGGAGACAGGCCTCTTAATTAATTACTCTACCTGGTTCCATTAATCTAGTCCTGAGTGTGCTTGAGAAAATAAATTTTAAAAGTTTTCTTTAAAGTAAATGTCACTATTTCTAATTATACTTCCTTTCACATAAAAAAAAAATTGTTAGTACTTTAGATGATGTTAGTACTTCTCATCCCTTCTCTTATTTGAACACTTCAGCCCAGCTGCTGAATTGTATAAACAGTAGAAGAGAATAATGAGAATAATTAGGAATTTGTTTTGTTCTCTTTCCTAGCTCTGCTTTTCATTCTCTGCATGCCTACTCCTGCCCACAAATCCAAGGCTACAGTCTTGCTTTCTGAAACATATTTCTCCTACAAGGCACCCACTGGTTAATTTACACAGCTCTGATTCACCTTGACAGTCATATGTTTCCAACAGGTGAATACCTCCAGGCAGTCACCTGGAGACACTTTTCTCTAATAATACATATGTTTTATGATGCTGCTATGTATCACCCTAATTTTCCAGGCATAAGCTGTGTCAGATAAAATTCTGTTTTCTTGTCTTATATCCTTAAGATATTTGTACTTTTTGTTTGTTTGTTTGATGTGTTTAGTTTTTCTAACTTTCTCAGTGTTCCTCCAGATATTTTATTGTTCCTATGTTTTTTTCTCTTCTAGTTTGTAATATAATAATGTGTTCTCCTTATAATATATTAATCAAAGATAATTTCTGTGGGGCCATGAAAATAAAGTAACTAATGAACCATGAAACCTGCAGTGAAAAATGTGAAAGTTAGAGGAGCAAAACTAACCAAGAAGGAAGAAATTGGCTATAGGACTGTCTATATTTAAATAGGTAGAGTGTGCCTTTTAGATTCTCTTTCTCTGTTGTTTCTGCATTCTTTCCTTCCTATATGCAGCATCCCCTGGCTGCTCAGAAGCTCAGCATTTTCACATCTCCTAATTTCTAGTCAGGAAAAAAGCAATCCATGGAGGA